>JAHZMT010005148.1:0-15202 GCA_027743785.1 Sinhomidia bicolor
AAAATTTGACAAGTCTAAACTCTTGACAGAACTAAATTATGTAAGTTATCAGTATTATTTACTTGCAATTTACGGTTATTGTATTATATATTTTGCGCCCTTGATTTGCTTTACATGATGATCAATTTAATTTTAAAGATGAAATCGTTTATTCCATAACTCAGTATTAAATATTTTAAAGTTATATGCCTGTAAGTCCTCTTCCATGCACGTACGATGAACGATGGTTTAACCACAAGCCATGTTTACACAAAGTGAGATATGGCCGAGTTACTGCACAAAACCGAATAATATTCAAACTACCTAAACCAACCAATTATTTGCTCCGTTGCCAACACTGCACTGGTGTGTACCTTCCACCGTAAAAGGTAAAATGATATAATCTTGCTGATGCTGATGATTAATGATGGTTACCAACCTTAATTTCTTCACTCCCAATTTTCTATGCATTTTATACATCAATACTGGTGTGGTGTCGGTCAGGCAGTGGTTATAGTATCGTCCAGAGGACAGATATATGAAAGAACTAGTAGTGAGAAGAGAAAATAACTGGGTTTATAACTGACTAGAGGTAGAAAAGGCGATAATCACGGATGTCAATGTAAAAGAAACAAATTAATATGAAAATGGTGTGGTCAGTAAGTCCTGTGCTTGTACAGTTTGATCACAGATTATTATTTGAAGAATGATGTCATGTGTCACATAAATTTATGGAGCATTCTCATATTTAGTATAATATATTGTATACGTACAAAATGTATTTTTTTAAATGTATCTGAAAATGTATTTAGAATTTAGATATATGATTTATGTGTGTTTAACCTCGGCTCAGTTCAATTACTGACTGAAGTCAACTATTTAAAATAAAAAGTTAGCAGGAATATGTAAGGATAAGAATGTACTCGAATAGTTTAGGTAGTTTCCATGTCCATGTGATAAAATGGCACTGATCTACTAGTGCTCTTTAACCTGCCTTTCCCACAGCAAAAACCATAACCAGACTTTAATGATTATCGTATTTTGCGACTGACACCGTGACATTAACTCGCATTCCTGTACGACAAAAAGTCTATGAAAAAAGTAACATGGAAATTTGCACAAAAATTGGCAACCACGTACATTTATTCAATAATACACATTTTAACTAACCAACTGACAAAGGATCTGTAACTTACACAGCAGCTCAATGAAGTAGTATTGACACCCAAAAATTCTTCCTTTTTCTAGACTTTCTATTTAAAAAATGTGAAGATTTTATCGGAATTTGGACTGTTTGAAATCTGTGCCATTTCATGCCATTGTGAAAAAAGTTCTTTTCCCTATTTTCCTATTTTTATTAAACCAACATATCCTGTAAATAGGATGTCAGCTAGTAGAATGTGATGAAAACTGTAGATAGTCTTGTAAACGCTTGAAAAGAACGACAAGTCAAGTAGATAACCTTTACGTTTCCACGCTACGTTACTGAATTACAGGGTTTCGCTCTGGTACATGCTAAACAACTTTTTCACTTAATTAGTTCGCCCGACTTTTTCTTTTCACACGGGTGCTGCTGCTTGTGCTACTACACACCGTAGTAACTATCGGTACGTAGCACACGAGGAAAAGTGTTTCATTTTCATTCATTGCCAGGGTCAATGTCAGTGAGTGGAAAATGCATTTTCTTTCGTATGAAAGCGTGCGAATCCACCAAATGATGCAGAACGCAATGGCAAACTGCTATCAGATCAGACCAAGACCACCATGAGTAGCTTTAACAACAGTTTTACAAGAGGCAAAAACTACTATAACTAGTAGTAGTACTGCTATGCCTTCTGATAATGGAGGTTAAATTCGTTAGAGTAGTCACAGCGCGTGCTTGATTTATTCCTCCGAGAAATAAACTATCTACACCATGAATGAATCCTAGTACTAAAGGAAGCTTTCTTCTTTTATGTTGGAAACTTGCCAACTGGACATTTACTTTTGGAATAGTACTACGTCTTTAATACGTATTTATGATTCTGCTCATTTTTAAAATGTGAACAAGCTACTTTACGTATTTACGTTAGACATTTTCAAGGATACTGGAAATGTTCCTTTTTTCAGTCTAAATGGCATACAAAATTACAAAATAGAGTGAAAAGTTGCCCAAAGTACATTGAATGAAGGGTCTTACAGCACCCCAATGTGTCAGTTATACCTAACTATAACTAAGTTATATGATTCTGCTGTCGTCACAAATTAGTGCAATATTCTTTTAATTTGTTTTAAATGTATTAAATTTGTTTGCTAAACTGACAAAATGAATAGCCGCATGCAAAGAATCTGAAAGCGCAAAATGAAAGGAAGCTCAATTGGAGATAGATGGATCAGATAGTCTACTTTTACTACTGGTACACATGGTAGTCACAAGTATGTATGTCATGTTATGTAATCTCCTTATTATACAAGATAACATGGAATACATAAAGTCATGCATGACTATTGCTTTTCTCAGTTTATAATAACAACAGCAGGAATTGCAGGTTAAGAATTACTTGACTTGAAAATAGTCATTTTGTTCTTACCTAATCTATTCAAGTTCGTTGTCCGTTTTAACGATTGCTCGTGCATTAAACACAGCTTCCACTTGTTTGTTTTTTAAATACTGGTAACAGTTATGCTGACTTAATGAATGGAACCTATATTCGGAAAATGCTTATTGATGATGACGACGACGACGTTGATTCTGGTACGACTTGCAGTAGTAGCTGTTGTTGTTGTTGCTGCTGCTGTGAATCTGCAAGCAGTCTTTTTGATGCTGAACTCAAAACGGAGCAAATAATAATAAGGTTAAGAGAAGGACGAGGTCCACGGGAAGAATAAAGCCGTGAGTTCATTGATTTAGCACAGAGGTGCTGGTTCCAGGGGAAGTAAAAATGTATATGCCAAAATCTAATTTTATGGGAAAACTAATTGAAGATGGTAGAAAGTGGCGTTCGACAAAGCGTCTCAAGTCTTCTTCCTAGGTACATCAGTTGTTCCTTAGAAGATTCCAACAACCTTTACCAGTAGTAGTAGTAGTAGCGCATACAAATAATGCTATGTAATTTACTTTGACGTGTTTGCTGCTGTTAGATGAGATGATGCGATGAGACGATAAAATGAGCCAAATGCTACCTGAAATTTTGTTAGAAAACAAAATCCACGCATGGAAGCATGTAATTTGCAGGGTGATATTTAGAGAGGTAATTGATGATAATGATATTTATCACAAATACTTGTAAGTGCTATATAAGCATCTCTACTCTACATCTACAACAACACTTGGCTGGTATTATACAATTGACGTAAACTCTAATGAAGTGCTGCTAGAGCATTAACAAAGGAGGAGCAGAGAAACGAATACCGTCATACCAACTACAAAAATAAAAATGGGCGAAATAACAAGTGACGTTGAAATATTCTCTTCAGCTTGATGAAAAGTGTTTTGAATTTATAATAACAAATAACTTTACATAGTTAGCGAGCAAAACTCTACAAATTTCTTTGTAAGATCGTATTTTCCCGTGACCATGGCCATGCATAGCAGTACAGTAATGCAATTTATTTTATGAGATTATGGAAATAATGCCATCGGGAGTACGAAAATAATCTGCTATTACATAGTCCATCATTCACCCGATAATAACTACGCAACTGAAAGTGTATTGACACTACAGTTATTATAGGTATATATATAATAAATATGAGTACAATAAAATGCTGTTATTAGTCAAGGTTATTTTTCCGCAAACGTGCGTTATAAAACTAAACAAAAATTCTTTTAAGCTAAATTATACATTTTAATGGTCTCTTAATAAGTACTTTATTTAGACTAACGCACTTACTGAAAATAAAACTATTACTAGTGGCAAAACACCTAAAGATAATAAACATTGTTTGTCTAAATTTTAATGGCTAAAATGTAAAATAAAATAAAACGTCGCTACGCAATCCATTCAAAACTAGTTTTCTAACTGAAAAGTATAAATATTTTCATGATTTCAATGCCTAATTTACTCGGACACAAAGCGCAAAAGAAAAACGGATGAATATTTCAATTTGTGTTTTAAAAAATGCTGTTGTGTAATGTAATGAGTTGTGAAAAATACATTTAAAAAAAGGTTAAAGCAAAAGATGGTGCTTCAGAGCAGGTGACAAATCAGCAGCAGCGAAAGTATATTCATGCTAATAATTTACAGCTAAAAGATACTTATTTTTAAAAGGAGCTTTAATTTGAATTACCTTGAACTATGCAGCAGTATTAGTAGTCTTTGTAGAGTACGCCAGGGGACTGCAGAAAGTCTTCCTTCATTCAATAAATGTAAAACAGTTAAGTAAGTAAGTAGTTGTAGTAGTAGTAGTAGAAAAAGATGAATTTATTAATTAGGAGATCAGGTCCAATTGTGTCTTTCTCTGAATTTAAAGTTGATGATGACGTCGCGTTGTCCAATTTTGAAGCAGGTATAAACAAGTATTTTTTTGAAATTTTGCTTTAGAAGAACGATGATGACAAGGTAAAGTTGGAAGATATAGAAAACGCAGTGTCGGAACAGTTTTGTGACGTTGCAATGATCGTGTACATTGTATTTCAGTTATTTCCAACAAAAAACTTTAACGTTCCGTTGTATATAACTCCGAAGAAAACGACAACCACTTCCGTTGCCGTTCTGTAAAACTATGTTTTGTTGCGACGCTGAGAGATACTAGGAGATTTTGTGGAAAAAAATATTTACTAATTGTTGAGTTACTCGTAGAAAAATATTTGGTTACAAAAAAATGCTGTGGAAAAAATATGGCAAAAATTTACAAACGTGGGGTGTAGACTGAGAGAAAATTATAACAACAATAAAATTACTACAACACACTATTTTTATACAACAGATAAAGATAAATGACTATGTTTATATAACTCCATTAAATTAATTTGTTGGTGATGTTTGAAATCACTGAGGAGAAAATCTATCTAAACCCTTTTGCAAGAGTCGAACATATCAACTCGAAATTCATATTAACAGGGTTTTGGTAGGGGAGGTCACCCTGGGTCAAAAATTTGACGAAAAAGGGGAAATGAAGGAAGTTGTGGGTTGTAGAGTGGTAGAGACGAGCTCTAAAGTTAGTGTGCAAGGTGGCTGCTATATGAACGAGGGCTTGTGATGTGATGTAAAAGTTGGTGATGATGATGATAGTGGTGGTGGTAGTGCGGTGGTGAACTGGTCGTCAGATATATGGCAAACTATAGGTATAATGGACCCAAAAATATGTACATGTTATAGTTAGTAAATTTACACAAAAAGGTATATACTTCTCTGTGGGTATATGTACAATACAGAATGACAAAATGATGGTTTTTTTGGAACTTTACACACACACAATCTTTCTATATTGTAGGAAAGAGAAGAGGGGAGGTAGCTAGGTAGTTTTGGGTACATTGGGTAGGTACTGGCAAGTGAAATTACTAGAACTAGAGAAGAGTCATCTCTTCTTACGACTTGGTTACTTTGTGCATAGTCATAAGCTTGTGCGTCTTACAAGTTGCGCGCAGCTGCAAGAATATCAGCCAGCATACATATTTAATTTCTAGTATCATGTATGCATGTAGTAGTAGTAACAGTTAGTAGTAGTATAGCATGTAGTAATTCATCATATCAGGATAAAATTATTATGATAACTTTACAAAAGCTTTGTATAGCAAATATCAACATATAACACACAGGTAACATGCACGTAGCAACTAGCAGGACAATACAATTTCTTTTACATGCACCTTCACTTAGCATTTACTAATTTAAGCGTACCTACTTATTTATTTCATACAAAGATAGGAATATATCTTTTACAATGTAACACATCAGAGGAATTGTATATTCATTATGTTTGGATTAGATGGATGTTTAGAAATACATATATAAAACTGATGGTGCTCTGTAGTTGTAGCTAATATTTGACCAACTTCACTTCTATTTTTAAAAAAGGCCACGAGAGAATCGTTTAAATTTGGGATTCTTTGAGCAGCATAGCAGAGGCAGAGCACACCTGTGTCGTTGATACAACATAGTGCTTACAACATAACATGTCATATTGGCGTCTTATCGCGTGTGTGTGGTATTTTTTGGTAGGGCAAACCTTTGTGCATACAGCTGGGAATAATATTGACTATGATATTTGTGTGTTATGCATAAATGAATTTCATATTGGGATTCTCTTGCTCCTCTTAACAAAAAATAGAAAGACAAACTTGTCGTTAGTTCGTCAGTAGCAGAACAGTACACGAAATAGCTATGCATTCTGTATTTTAATTTAAATGCATAAAAGGTTCTAAATTTCATTTACGGATATTGGCTATTTTCAGTAAAGATACATACCTCGTTAGAAACCACAAAGTACCTTGCAGCAAGGTGTGGTGGCGATAACAATGAAAAACTATATGTTGCACTAATGCTCAAGATTTTCTTGGAACGTTGAAACATTTGAAATAAAAGTTTTAACTGGACATGCTTGAAGAACTTGCTATATTTATCTATGCCTTGATGCACATACATACATGCAGAGAGTTTCCTTCTAGTAAGAAGCAATTATCCAAAAAATCATAGGGTAGAACTGAAGGAAAATTATTAATAATTTTCATCAGTCCTTGCATTGACTTGGTTTGTTCAATGATGGTGGATACCTTATTTATTATGTTTATATTGTAAGTCAATAGTTTCAATATGCTTTACAATTAGAGCTTTTATAAAAGTTGGTTTTATGGTCAAATGGTATTTGTTGCTGCTTCAACATCACTGCACACATGTGTATTTATAATATGCAAGGTTATTTACTTTTTTTCCAAAGAATATTCCAAAAGAATATATTGTACGTCATCATGAAAGAATGAAATTCTATGTACTGTTTTACAGCTTAATTTTTTACAGGTTAATGATTCACCACCTGGGACAATTTTATCATTTATATTAAACCTTTCATTGTTTTCTTTGTACATTTCAACACAAGAGTTTTAGTATGATTGCAGAGCAGAGTAGCTAATTCTGCCAAAAAATTCTTTTGCAGACATCCTTTATGAAATAATAATTATAGCGAACTCAACGAACACTTACATCTTTAACTAGCTTACATAAATTTTAGAACGTAGGTCATGAATAAAGGCACTTTTTCATTTGAATATTGCTTTGTGGATCGAACCAGCAGTACAATTATCTGAAACATCAAAGTATCCTGGACCAAAGAAAAGTAAGCCTTTTCTAATTTTTTTATGATAACAGAAATATTCATACCGACAAATGTACAAACAGCTTTTTTGTGCGAATTGGTAGCAGTTGCACTTGAATTTCTCAATTTAAAAATTCTCAAAAAATGTTTTTTTCAATTCAATAGACAAAAATTGTTTCATTTATCAGCAAAGGAGGTTAAGTAAGGTGCTGACCTATAGTCTTAAAGATTATTGATTACCACAATGCGTGCATTTTCTAGTGAATACGCTAGTGACAAGTAAGTATATATATGTATATTTGGAACGTCGTTAAATATTATAAATAAAAAGTTAAAATATTCTCGAAAAACTTTTGAACCGAAAAATTGCTTTTGGGCAACATCATCGCAATTTTTCGCCGTATGTCCACCCTGCCAGCAAGCATTCTACTAAGTCGTATTAGGTAATTCTGTTTTGCAACATGAGACATGATCTACAAGAGTGTGTCAACAAAATATTGAAAATGTCACCTTATTTATGACATAAGCTTTATAGCATCATACTGTTGTTTTATAACACGAAAAGTCGAATTTGATATAGGTAATGACAATTAAAATATTAATGCATCCTGTAATACAAGCACATACATACGTCAGCCATTATTATGATGTCATATCAAGACATTATTGGGTAGCATATCTTTGGTTAAATTAAATTCTTGAGTTGTTGTGTACATGAAATACAATATATTGTGGTTCATCGAATCAATAAGAAATAAGCACTGCTAGTTTGTAGGTCACAGTTACAGTGAAATTTTTCAGTGAGAAATCCCAATGCATAAGCATAAATACCTAACAGCAATATTTTGTACGCAAATGCTTGGAAAGGGAAACCACTTTGCTAGCGTTTATGAGTTTACCAGCACAGTATCGCAACGTAATAATGACGTTAATGTTTTGACACTGGTAAATATGAATGACTCGTAATGAATGATATCTATGATAATCCGCTAATTCAGTTAATCATTTGAGCTGTAGAAGCCGCGTTGTTTACAAACTAGCCAAAACAAAAAAATCAAGAAAAAAGTATGTATAAAAATACATATAGCGCAGCAGCACACGTATCAAAAACATGGTTTGTTTTCCTCGTCGATCCATTTGAGGAGACTGATAATCATAATCCAATTAAAAATTATCTTATCCATGCAACAATATATAACGTGTGAGAAAATAGTATGGATGCTACAGTGCAGACTTGGATTAGATCTTTGCATGTATGTAAGCTTTTTTTTATTTAAACGACTGCAATATCAACAATTAGGTTTATATACGTAATACGATATGTTAGGTAAGGGTATAACCATAAATAGTATCTTGCCATTCATTCATCGATCACTTTGTTGTCCTCCAATTACATTCTTCCTCTTCGGGCAAATTGTAATAGGCAATCGTACACATGACATAATTTTTATAATATCAATAATTACATTGTTTTACATATAAAATTGCTATATGCACACAGCCCTTACAAAACAACACTGTCCTGCTATGCTGACTACACATACCTACATTACTTACTTGTTAATAGTTCCGTACAACTGTATTTTTTGGGAAAATGCATAAATGTTAAAAATGGAAAAAATAATCTGCCATAGCCAGTCCAAGCTAGTCAGTAAAAAAAAGTCAAAATGATCTTTTTATGCGGTCATTTACCAATATCTTTGTTTGGAGTGGAGAACGGTTCAAACAGAAATTTCCTATGAAGAGACTCACAAAATAGATACGCAGTAGTTTTGTTTAGCGCAGCCGGAACCGGTAGAAGAACTAGATTTTTCCTGTAAATGAAGCAAGTCTTGATCAAGTAACAGGCATACTGTAATAATAATGCATAAAATAAATATTCTTTCTACTCTGTACGCTTTGTTATTACAACTTACAACTTGTACTTATCTTCGAATTTCGTCACTGTCATACGCGTATTTAAATAGTGGAGAAGGAAATGGTTTGATGTGTTAAACACATGAAGTAATAATAATAATATAACAACTTTTTACAATGATCAGCATATCAAATATATATCGATAATATGCATTCATCATGCGCCAGTTATTTTTTTAAGTGTAGTGTAGTAGTACACTTTTGTAAAAATGTATCGTTCTTCATGCTATGAATATATATAAAAGTGCAAAGTGCCATGCCACGTCAATAATATTGTATGTTGACTACTGACTGATCAAGTGATGAGCAGCTTCCCTAAGAATAAGAATAATACAATTTGTCTACTAACTAGGCACATTTTATTATATTATTTTCAACGAAAGTGCTCAAGGCTCAAGCTCTGGCCATCCTCAAAAACACTGCATCATTCATCATCAGCATTAAACTCCTACCGCTATAGCATTGTACTATCTCTGTGTCTGACTGCACCATTTCTGGCTAAAAAAATATGAAGAAAAAAGCTTTTTGTACTCTTTATCCTCGTAAATCTGATCAGACGACGACCGTTTTTTACCGTCTGTATAAATATTTTTTTATCCTGAAAATCAATAATTTGAAAACGAATGATGCAAACATCTTTACACATGAAATCATTTTCTTCTGGTGTTGCTGATGTAAAAACATGTTTTGTCTGAATGACAGAAGTTTTTTTATGCCAAAACACGCAGCAACTGCAACCGCTTGAAACTTGTTCATAAGCACAATAATAATAATAATAATATCTCTTTCATCGTGCAGCAGTGTAAACTGTAAAGTTAACTTGCGTTGAAGGTGAAAGAAAACAATTTCTGTTACTAATCAACTTATCATATACATTTGTCTGTCTGTCTTTTAACATTGACCTGGTCAAAATTTGTAGCTTCACTAGAGTTGGCTGGTTGGTGGAAGTTGGAACTTGTGTTACTACAGACGACTATATCATGTCTTCACCTCTATTATGCTATTATGGATTGAAGGTAGCAGTCATCAGTCATCACCTTCCAGTGGATAGTAAATTGTAATGCAATAGAGTAAATGATCTCATTAAATATGCTTCAGCAGCTGGTTGATAATCGTTTTCACATTGGTATCATGTACTGAATATATGGCTTTTGAATGACTTTGCAGGTTGCATTTGTGTTGTTATTGTGAAGATATATTATTGAATGCATTTAATTTGCGTCTTGGGTTCTACTACTACTACTACTACTACTACTACGTACAAGTAATTTACTTGTTCCTTTCTTGTCTTCATTTTGTACACAAAATCACGTTCAATCTGGCTACAAAAGATGAGTTTTTGAGGGTTATACAATACAAGATGAGGATGAGGTGAAGGGCAAAGTCTATAATGCCTAAAGAAAGGAAAGGATGAAAAGTGTGAAAAACAAAACTAAAGTACATGTTATGATATAAAGCGTCATTTTGGTAAGTTACCCTCTGCCGACGTCATGCGTCATCAAGATGAGCAGCTTATATGAACTGCCAATAATAATGAAATGAATTCGCAGTACTCGACGACGGGGATGTTGTAAATGAACACACAAACAATACAAGGATGATGGCAATGTTTTGTAACCCTCTTTTGTTGTTTGCACGTGTACCTGATTCTGGAAAGTAGATTGGTGAACAAAGTAATCATTGTTGAGTCGCACGTTGTAAATTTAAATACCACATAAAAATAAGCATTCTTTTTGAAGTTTGAACCCAATAACACTTATTTATTTATTTTCAAAGACCGGAAATTAGTAGATGTGGATCAATAAGAAAAACGGATCCTTCGTCGAAGGTCCGGGCTATATAGTAGTAGTGTTCAGAATAATTACATATGGATTTATATTAGTCAATTTTGAAGCATATAATTGAGCATTTAAAATATTCAATCTTATGCCAGCACAATGTCAGGATCAGGTTGTTGTAGAGCAGAAAGAGTCTTCGGTCTAGTTGACAAGGTGAATGGTCACCATCGTCATCATAATCTGCTTAACACATAAATGATTAAAAAATAAGCAACAGTACACTGCCAATATTATTTTATGGGAGAACCCCCATCATCACGATGATGAGCAGAAGAGTCAGACTGCTTGACATCAACTGAATACCATAAGCCATGCAATGTCTAAACATTAATTACTCTCTGGCTTTGCGGCAACAAATTATACAATACAAAATTCATACATTTATTGACAACAAATATGCAAGATATAGTTTATCTTTAAAAAATCACCCTGTGACGTTGAGGAAAATCACTCAAACTATTTACTTTTTTCCATCACCTTGCTCCATGTGATGCATGGAAAACTCCTGTTACCACGTACCCGTAAAAAGACTTGGAAGCACATTGGATTCATCCACAATGTTCACATATACGATGCACTAGGTTGTTTGGAAGAATTACTACTAACTACTACTACCTCCATATGACCTGTAAATGAATGACCATCAAGCACAATATTCTGAATTGAGTGATTTATGTTACCTGAGCGAAACCTGTTCAGAAAACTGGAAATTACTGGAATCTCTATAGTAAAAAACTGGTGCGTGACTAATACTTTGTCTTACAGCATTCGTAAGAGATAGAAACCCGTAAAAGTGAGAATACAATAAAATAAAATTTTAAGCTTATAAACCGACCGCAATCTTATCTTCATCTTCTTTCTTTCACCATAATAAGCATAAAATTAATAGCCTGAGTGACATTAACAGTCAATGTAAAATTCGTTTTGCACGCTAGCTCATTCCAAAGATATTTATTAGCATTGCAAATGAAACTGTGACATTAATTATTTTAGTCATCACATCATCGTTTCGTAAAAAATTTGCTATCTATATGTTATTTTTTGGAATGTTAATGAGTCAGGGACGGAGATGCCATGCCGAAAAGAAAATGCATTCTTTGCACACGTTGCTTATTATTATTATTATTATTGCAGTTAGGTATATATATCCTTTTCTCTTGGCTCATTTAACTCATAATAAATATATTACTTCACATGTGTATTTTAACTACTGTGAATCTTTTATCCTTTACCCACGCAGCACACAATGTATTTTGCCAACGTGACATGTCTTTATTTTTTTGAAGCATCATCAGAATTGATAATGATACAGCATTGCATATGTAATATGTATGCATGTTTTTATTATTATCTAAAACATTTTTTTTAAATGATATTAGTAGCCATTCAGCATCATCACTTCTAAACTGTAGTAACGCAGCAAATTTTCTGACTATTCACTTAAACTTCATCAATTCAGTCGCCATCTTCATTCGGACAGACTATGCATTCACATGCTGCCCTTCTCTTGCATATGTCACATGTCAATCATCATCAACTTTCTTCACTTCTTCACCACTATGGGCGTTGAATTTTATGGTGACTGTCGTCCATCTCATAGTTTTCTTATCTGCTGCTGCATAATAAAGTTGTTCAAACGCTTTATAGACAAAGCAAAGACTTGTTGGTTAAGTGAGAAGTTCATAACTCGACAATGCATCCTATTCTATTCCATCGTCTTGAGTTTTTGTCCTCATCGTATCCATCGAGTAGGACCGAGTAACGTACATACATTTCTTTCCTTCAACTCTTTCCCAGTTTTATGCTTTACCAGCCAAAACTACTATTCACTGATATACAAGAAAAACGTATGTATTTTGCGAGCTAGTGTTTTTTGTCTAACTCTGCTGAAACATTTTATTTTTGTATATATAAACTGCCTGCACAGCAATAGCAATAATGAAAGTAATAAAAAAATGTCAGTAAGGCACACCAAAACAGAGGGTGCTACCTCTACCTACCATCCATCTCACAAGTATGAGACTATAGTCCCCTATATTTGACTCCATATCGATAAATTCGCATAGTTATTATATATGAATATTATGCTATTTTTATACGTGCATGTTTAGCACGCTTTCTTCTCGCAAAGATAAATCGGAAAGTATATTGACCGAACGGAAAAGTCTAACAGAATAAATATTACTATTACATGCATTATACATTGATATCTAACTACTCCCTTACGCCGTAATGTAATTGAATGCGTAAAATCAAGTAGAACTGTGAAAGAAGACAGAATAAATTTGGAGTGAGTAATGCATTCGCAACTCTTCTGCTAATCCAGTTGACACATTCCGTTTACGAATTTATAACCGCAAATTTTAATCAATCTGTAGTACTTGTTAGTACATCAATTTCTTGTGGGAAAATTAAGTGATTTGACTTTACCCATCCATATGCGTCCCTTAAAGTACCACTACCGGCACTTTTGCAAAAATCTGTCTAATTAAACTTTCTTGTCATCCGGGTATATGCTAAAAGTACCAAACAAAGCATATATTGAGGATTTGCTATATTATGTACTTGTTATACTCTACCACAAGAAACTTGAGCTTATTTTCTTGTACTATTGCTTAAATCAACTTTAAACTACGGAACGACAAAGTGTGTTTAATTACTTATTAATAGTGTCTAGCAACAAGTGAGTAAGACAACATTAAGATACGTGGTCGTCACCCCGTCAGCAGAATTCCTTCATATTTATGATTTTCGTTTCATTCCTACAATCTTTACAATGCTGAGTTGTAGTGGCTGTTAACGTGCACTCATAAACTAAACTAGAAAGGTGCATCATTGTCACAGACTGGAAAGAAGAAATACATGTCTCTCTACAAACATTTATTGCGTGTTAAACCTTTTTTATGCGGGTGAAAGTGTTGAATGTGTACTCAAAATATGGATACATAATGCACAACATTAGACCAGCGAACCATCGTCGTCACGAAAGTGGCTTTATAAAGTTTTTGGATTATTAATGTAAGTATTTTACCCAAATGATGCAGTTAATTAAAATCATATCTTACTTAATGCATTAAATAGTAATAACAACTAGTGACTCCAGTTTTTATTATTTCCTTTGTAATATAAATTGTCGCCTGTTTGTAAAGCGTTCTTGGCATTGGCAGTAGTCAACTCAAGTTGGGAAGCAAAAGGTTGAAGGTAGTGGCGACTAACTTAAGATTAATTTTGTAAATTCTTTGTATGCACAAAGAATATTATTATTAGTACATACCATACACCCCAAAGTAGACGAAGAGCATAAAGTTTTTACAGAATTTTCTTGCAGTGACTTGTACTATGGTTATTTAACACGCGTTACTTTTGTAATGTGCTTGGGCGTGTAGAAATAAAATGCACTGTGCACAAATGCACTGCACACGTGTTGAAAAAGAATACATGATTTTTTCATTACAAAACGATGGTGTTAGGTAGGGTTTTCTCAATTCACACCTCACAAACCCAATATTCTCGCCCGAATACTGCACGTGCACCTTTTAAATACATTTTATTATTTTCTTGGCTTTCTGGAAAGCAATTGAACAAAATTACTGTAAAATACAGTAATACATTTATTATTTACTCCTTTCCTGTGTTGTTCCTTTACTCTTTCTAACAAGAGTTTCATTTATATTTGAAGAAGGTACTACTGTTTATAAATCCAAGCTCAGCTTTATGCACATCATGCATTTGAAGAACAAAGTCTTTTCATTTGTGTGTTTACAACTCCTCTTAACTTTCACATGATTTTGGTGGGGTTTACCACATTTTCTACAGCATTGCTCCATTTTCATCCGTTAGTATATTTAGTAACTAACTTATTTGTCCGCTAAACGTAAAATTTGATATTTACAGCTTCTAGTCTCTGCAGACAAAAAGGTCTCTATAAGCTTACTATTTACTTCCAGTTGAAAAACCCTTAAAAGGGTCCTGTAACCTCCTGCCGTGATCCCTTTTCATATTGCTTGTAAATATTTATGCTCGTCTCTACTATTTTTTTTCGGCATGAAAGGTCTCAATAAACGAGACATACAATTCGTTAAATCAGTTGTCAAATAAGGGTAATATAAATCGATGTCTGTTAATAACTAGGATATGCAAATCAGAAAAAAGTAGCACATTGAACTTTAAAGTCTCTGTTAACTTTTAAGGGCTCCCTGGTATCTGCTAACTTTTAAGGGCTCCCTGGTATCTGT
>JAHZMT010005149.1:0-11744 GCA_027743785.1 Sinhomidia bicolor
AGCGGAATTAGGTATGGGTAGTCGAATCTTTTTGAAATTGTGATTAGTAGATAAATCTATTAGAACAGCAATGTTGATAATAAAATAAATATTTCTTTTTCATTAAAAGTTCCAAAATAAAATTTCTATATGAAACAAAGCATTTTGAAAATATGAAAAAAAAATATTTAACTGCATTTTTATAAGACGCTATACTTTTCTATCTATCCCATGCATACATTTATCAACCTCCTTTAACTAGAAATAAAATTGTACAATAATGCAATATCAATATATCAAAGTACAATGTCTCAACTCAAATTACAGTTTTACTGTAAGAATTATTATTCTGTAAGTTTTGCATATTATGGTATTAGTTTTCGGATTTGTGAAATAATGTATTGTTTTGCGTTTTAATGAATAAGCATATAAAGTGGTGGCAATTTTTATTGTTTTCATATTCAAAATTTAAAATAAAATAATTATCGTTATAACTCATCTGGAATCACAGGTCTCTTTACATTTGGACACGTTGAAATCGATGAGAGTTTACTTTCGAAAGCGATATCCTTTAAATTAGTTGAACCAAATGACCACCTATCCAGTCTTTTTCTAAATCCCCGACAATCTTGATCAGCGTAAAGGATAACACATCCTGAGGGATCAACAGACGATACTTGCTTCTCCCACGACGAGGGTAAATTGACACACGCATCCTCTTCAACTTTCAACTTGATCATTTTCCCTTGATTCAGAAAAAAATATTCTGTTACATTTTTCGCTGTTGTAATCACATTAAATTTTTTGAAATTACTTTTCAATTTTTGTGGAAGAAAGAAGAAACAACTGAATCCATTTTTTGAGTACCTTCAAATTGTCTCATATTATAAAGCTTCACATCGTACGTAGGCGGCCCCTTTGGAGGCTTCTCTTTTGGAACCTTTGATCTTAATGCGTTCACCTCATTTGAGAAATTCAGGATTGACAAAAGTGCCACGTAAAAGGAAAGCAATAAAACTTCACTGTTACACAACATTTTAATAACAACTGTGAATTTGGATGAGAACACAAAAAAAATAATAGTTAATGCTCCGTTTCCGTATCTCCTGCAGTCTTTTTTGCAGTTACTTCAGAAGAAAACCATTCAGCATTCTCCTCACAGAGATTTCAGCGTTTCAAAATAATCGTGAATCACTTCACGTTTTAACACCCAAACAAATTCGATGCGAGATGTTTTATGAATGAATGGACAAAGAAAAAAATATTGCACACTTACACGATATTTCGTGCAACAGCACTTGCGTTCTCGCTGTCGTCGCCGTTGCTGTATTTCACTTTGAATGATCACTTTTACATGACTATTATCTACTTCCGTTTTACTCCCTTGTCTTGGCTACTTTCTTTCTTGTCGTGGCTTGTGCTCCCACACTGACTGCAAAAAACTACAAACCTGCGCTTTGTTATTTGTAATACTGTAGACAATATCAATATAAACAACTTCTCTAGAAAATACGAGTGGCCGTTGCCAGCATCATAGCCTCAGCAAAATTACTTACTGAACAAGAGTGATTAATAAAATATAAAAGTTTTAACAAAAGAAAGAAGAGGAAAGAAAGAAGGAAAATATGTTTCTTTGTGATATAATAACCTAAAGCATTTTTTGCATCGTAAATATTTTCAAGTTTTTTTTCTTATCTTGTATAATACGCTCTGCTTACTACTTCTTGTTGACTAATGGAAAAAAAAGTATGTATTTTTTTCACGTTCGCTGCCATGTGTCGTGCACGCATCAATACAGTGTGTTTGTTTAAAACTTTACTTTATATTGTAAAATGCAGAATCTCATGCTCATTGAAGTTGATATTCCCACATAATGCTCATCATTTCTTTTTGCATACATCTTTCTTACTAAGTCGTCACCGAGAAAATAAGAATTGCGTAAAGTTATGCTAAAAATAGTTAGTCAAATCTATGTATTTTAGAAACAAAGACAACGCTATTAAGCATATGCTGATAGAGAAGCAATGTACTACAGAGATTGTAGATTTGACAAAAAGTGAAATATACGTATCAAACTTTAATGTACACAATTTCATATCATAGGTAGAAAGTATACTTTAATTTTCGAATTTTTCCATATTATTTAAACCCTAACATATTTATATGAAATGACTATTTGTGTAACCCTGTCATATGTCTGTCCACCCATGCCCTACTGACAACGCATTTTTATTAAATAAATTGCTTAACATTTCACTGTGTCAAATAAAATAATGTCTTTCCGTTCACTTATAGATAAGCAAAAGAAAAACAAAAAACTTCCTTTATGTATTCATAGCATAAATAAATTTTTAAAAGTAGTTTTCAAAAGTACTGTCATTTTAATTGACACAAAGACACAATTTAGGTTTCTTTACCTAAATTTAATTGGACATTGACGACTTTGAATATGCCTTAAATATTAAACGTACAATCTGTTTAGTACCGATACTATATATTCGTTCATTTATTCATTTTCGCTACTTTTTTATTTCACTTTTCTACTCTTCTTTTTGAAAGCATTCCAGACTGTTTCCTTATAGCTTTAAAAAATCATCACAACAATACCTGCCAAAATTTTACTTGCAAGCAATGATTACATATAATGAAGGATGAGCAACGCAGATTTTTAGCAAATGTTATAATATGCAAGCTTCATAATAATAATATGTCTTTGTTGAATCTTCACTTATATTCAAGCTAGCAAACAGTCAGTTCACTGCTCACTCACAGTCATCAGTTGACGTTGACTGGTTTGAGTGATACATGGGTTTTACTGGTTGACCGTAGTCATCTTAGTCATCAACTACTGTCAGGGATTTCTAGTGCACCTTTACACATTTTGTGACCTCGAGATTTTGAACAGGCTCTTCTTGTTTCAGCTCAAGATTTTGAGTTTCTAATGAAGCACATGTGCACATTTTTGCTTTTCGAGCTCTGTGCTTAGAACCAATCAGTAATATTAATAATAAGACATGGATGTGAAATGGAAAGTATTTCATGCCATGCCATGCGGACAGATATACCTTAACTGTGTAGTAGTATAAATCTAATTTAGGCATGTTTATAACCAGATAAGAAATACTTGCGTGTACTCTAGTAAAGACAAACGGGATTTATGGAAGTTTATCTACTTTAGCGTGACATTCTTTCTAATCTCATTAGTTTTTGCAGAGTCGCTGTCTATGTATTTCTAACGCAGATGCCAAAATGACAATATTTAGTCCTATTATTTCAAAGTGCAAAAAATATGCTTTGCAGTTGCAGACTACAAAGGAATAGGCATGCTATTGTATAATAATGAATTTGAAGTAGGCATGCTACACTTTACCTGTGTCTATAATTTGAGTCAATGGGAATGGTATTAAGGGGAGAACATGGTGAAAACTCAAAAAATCTGTGCATAAGTAGATATGTTATTACTATTACTGCTTACACAAACCCATTTACGGTGAGAGTACAGAAAATCTGTTACCTATTTTTCTTTAGTTGGAGGCCAAAGATTTGAGGAATCCTGATGGACCAAACTGAATGTAATTATTGTCTTTCAACGAATACACACTTTGTGAATAACAGTAATTTACACTGGAACCATGAATTTTACATTATATGAATTGAAGTAAGTAAGTATGTATAAACAACTCTATTTTATACTTTAACATCGATCGATGTATGTATTTAGTGGTATTTAAAGAAAAAGTTTTTAAAGTGAGCTACAGACAGTAATGAATGAAAACTAACGTTATTTTAAATTGTGGGAATGTTAATTAGGAATAAATGAGATGAAGTTGAGATTATTATTATTTTTTATCTAGAACTAGTGGAATTGTTCAAATGTAATTCAGCTTAGTCATCAGCAAAAAGGCATCAGCAATCAAGTAATTTGATACAACTTTGGAACATAAAAATGTATGTAATGTCAATGTGCAACACGTTTCTTCATGTATATATGCGTACGCTGCATTTCTCCACAACTCTGCAGCAGAGTTCATCATTGTATTCTAGCAAATATCGTGTGATGGTGAGAATAATGAGTTGAATTAGAAAAATATGTATTTCTGTTGGAAATTGGGTGGGTAATAACCACTTGGAAAGCACAGAAAGGGTAAAAATACCTGAACACAACTTATGCATTTCACAATCACAACATATATAATATTTTATTATAGTTTGTCGTCGTGTCGCGCTGTGCGTGCGAACAAACTATAAAGACAATACCACAGCTATGTATATGCAGAAAACGATCATGAAGCGTGACATTACTCGTTCTGGCAAAAGTTCAGACCACTTCATTTTCCGGGTCATTTAAAGTAAATTAATTTAACATCACCTTCTCATTCTTTTTGATATCCCAAGTACGCGTACGTATAAGCATGTTTCATTTCACCAATGGTTTTCTTAGGGTTTTCCCTTGATCTTCTTATTTGCACTACTGCCTGATATCCGAATTCACAAATTTCAAGGTAATGAAAAACAAAGAATGCAAAATTGCAAACTACATCTATATATTTTTCTATCTTGGCCACGTAGATTTGCCGCACTGTATTGTACGGAATCTTGGAAGTTATTCCTTGTAAGCAAGACTGTGATGTAGAATTAGAACGTTATGCTTTTTGACTTGGCGTCAATGAGTTATATTTCTTGTAATTTTTTCCATGTAGAAGAAGAGAGAAAAACGTACATAATTAGTAAACAATTTGCTATGCACTTTAATATTTTAGCACGCCTATTCCTGTACATAGCATCTCTTACTATTCACAGTTTCCATACTTGAAATTCAATACATACATAGAGCAATTTTCACAAAATTGCGGAATTAAAATATATAAGGAGCGAACAAGAAGGTACATCAATCACATATATACACATCACAATACATTACATTATAGTAAAAATATTTCTATTAAAACCACATGCTGTAAAAGCAAGTACAATTATATTACAATTTTAATGAATTTTATTAGAATTGTTTTACGCTGGTGAAACCACTTTCATACGGCATGTGCTGCAATAATCTTTCCTTTATATAAAAAGTGGAGACAAAATTCGTTTTTACGATATGTTCGGTGTCTATAGGATTCCCTCAGATTTCTGGGCATATGACTTTACTCTGGAGAATAGTAGTGGCGGAAACTTGTTTGGATTTAAGTCAAAGGTTGTAGAAGTAACTGTAGGGTTGTTGTTGACTTGATTAAAATTTAAAACTTTGCTAGAGTTAATTGGACAGCGGCTCGTATAAACAGTATAGTGCAACCACTGTAAAAGAAAGAAAAAAACAATATAATTTTACGACCTGTAAATCAAAAATTGGGAACATATTTATTAAAAATACCTTTAGCATCCAATTTGATCGACTTTTCACTGGGCAAATTTCAAACTCCATATGAAATGTTGTTACATCTTGCGTTTGGCCTTTACCACTTCGTCCACGGTGTACCGGTGTTTGATTAGCAGTCGGTTTCTTAACAATAGCAGACACAACGTTATTCCCGTACAATTGATAGTGTCCTCTCATTGTTGCTGGATTGCGTGGGTATTTACTATCTCTTAAACCACTGACACTAGCTCCAGGTTCGTCTGATGTAGTAAGGAACAAAACTTCTCCATTTGATAAAAAGCGGATGAGTCGGTAATACTCTACAAAATGCCAAGGTCTGTGTGGGACCGTGAAAGAGTTGGAAATAGTAATTAGGTTAGCCAGTAAACATTTCACACACAATGTCACGATGTTAAAAAAATATACGTAAAACCTGAGTAAATATTTTCTTCTCCGTTTGCATCATTTACATGCACATCGCTCCATACCCTATTTGTGCACATTTTGCATTATTTTAAAATGATGTGTATAGTTTATATTGTGCTTTAATACATATAAAATACAGAATGTTTACTTTTCACACGCCATTTCCCAGAGTTTTTCATCTCTACAAATACAGTAAAATCCCCGGCATGTACTAGAGAGAACATCCAAACTACGAACATCGAGGTCGTTTGAAACAACCCACCTGGGAAATTCATCCATACCAGTAACTATTTTAAAAACCTATTATACAACTTGATTATAAAGTTTCAAGCCTACGTACCTCATCATATATGACAATACTTCAACAGGTAAATCATTTAGATGGGCCTTGTTGTCCTCTTTGACTTTTTGAAAAAAGTTCCAACCATTTAACTCAATTGCTTTGAGGAACTTGACATTCAATGGGCCGTCGTCAATTTCATCTTCTTCTTCCACCTCTCGTTCGTCCTCTGACTCATTTGGAGATCCAGTTGAGGATGGTGTACCTGACGCGTTCGGAGCAGTTGCCCCTGATGCGCTTACACGATACTCAATATCTGGCACCAATTGAATTGCTCGTCTATAGCACCGCACGGCGTCATACAACTCGCCTTTACGTTCTAGCCCGACTCCTTGTAAAAACCATTGCTTGGCTTGCTCTTCAACAGATGTTGAAGCTACTTCATCGTTTGTCGCCACAAAAGGTTCCCCTGCAGATGCAGCTCCAAGAACGGTTGCATTATTTCCTTGTGAAGAAGTACTACTATTTACTCTTTTCTTCAGTTCAGCTTTCCATTGAAGCCTAAAAGATTCCAGTTCTTCTGAAGGGTCTCTTCGTCGCAAATTCTCAATAGAAGAGGAAGAAGAAGACTCGGATTCAGAATCAGAATCCTCTCCTGCATCCACAGAGGATGTTCCTCCAGAAGTTTTTCCCTTGGATGAACCCTTCGGTGCTCCTGCGCTCGCATCCTAAAGTTGTAATACAATTCGGTAACGATATGTAGACATTTAAAAAATCCTATTAAATCAATGTTTAAACGGTCAATCTTTTTGGTAAGGAGGACATATCTAACTTTTTACCATTCTAAAGATAGTTTACGATCCGTGTTTAGACTTTGCTTTTTCCGTTATAAATAGACGTAAGATATTACAGATTGTAGATGTAGATACACGCTATGTTTATCAAATAAAAAACATTCATATTAATTTGGAACCTAAGAACAATGTCTGTTCTTTTTACAAAGTTTGATAACTTAAAATGCTACTCAATAACCACAGTGGGTCATATTAATATTAACCGAAGCATCTCTCACTTACGTTATCAATTTGTTGTTTAGTTGTTTTGCCCGGCTAATATAATTAAAAAATTATTGCAAAACTTGCGCAAGTCGTAAATGGACAATAGTGTAGCAAATAGCAAACGCAGAATAGATTGACGGAACGATTAATACATACAATACTGATGATTTCAGTTTCTCGTTAGTCAGTCAGTTAAAATGGAAAGCACAGAACAATACCCAAATCAAACACGTTTAATTTTAACTATTTGATGATGGAGACTAGAACATCTTTTTGCTTGTTCTTTTAGTTCTTTATTTACTTTTACTTCCCGTTCTCATCTACTGCGTATTGCAAGAACAGAATTAATTGTTGAAAGTGAAAGAGTCTTCCAGTCCAGCCAGAAGAATGAATGAATACACTATTACACCCGTACCAAAACAACAGCTGTGCATAAGTACTGTGTACAATAACAATGCAAATTTTGCATTGCAAAATGCAATGCCTCTTTCTTTGCACAGAAAAGCCATTCGTGAGATTTTGCGAAAGGAGAAACACATAAACAAGTACCAAACGCAAACCAACAAGACCGCGCGGTTCGACCGTTCACTCACTATAACATGGCTTCGCTTGGTTTGACCACTTGATTGACTTGACCACAAATTACATATATGTAATAATATTAACATCCACTATTCTCTGCAATAACGTTTCAAGAACAATTCTGCAACAATTAGGTATAGATAGAAAAAGCAAAGGAATGAACTTTCCAGGTTTTGAAATTACTACTATTCAATTATTGCATACTGTCAATCTATCTGTGGACGCATTTTACAGGACACCAGGACAGTCAAGAAGTCTAAACGAGTTATCAGGTAAATGGCAGGAGAACAAACAATGAGACTTGACATAAGTTGAAGAGTCAAATACTACTGACCGGTCGACTGGTACGGTTTACAGAATTGAGATACTTTTAATTAAGTTATATTTTAAAACCATATTATATTGCACGTGGAATTGCGTTGCAAAAAAGGGCAAGCGCAGCATTTAAAATGAGCTTTTCTTTCCAAGTTCATTTGCCATCTTTGAAGAGGATAATTATTATTATTAATAAAAGACATTTTATTTTTGGTTATTTATGACTATTCAAATATGAATTAAGTAATAATAATTATCTAATATCATTTTCTTTATTTATACATATCCAAACTCCAAACTAACTATTGACTGATAAAAACCATTATGTCGCCCACTGCCCCAACCAATTTTACTTTTGTAAATTGGTATTTGCTGCTGTGTCGTTCTCGTAGTTTCTTACAGTAGGGGATTGTTGTAAACTGTAGACAAAACTAAGGACAAAATGCTATAATTAGAGTATATAACAATTGAACGTTATCCGATCCTTTGTTGCGAAATGAATGGACGAAAGTAAAATAGAGTCGATCGTTTTTCTATAAAAGAATAGATTGCTGCTAACAAAAGAGTCTTTGTTAAGGACTACGCTTTGCGATCTAGAATCTAGATGTGCTTGCTTGTCTTTTGTTTGAAAAATCATACGCAGCCATTTTATTATTCGGATAGACAACTTTGTAAGTCAGCGTTGCGTTGTCAAGTTTAATGCAGCTTCCATGCGCAATTTGATCTTTGCATTATCAGTGAATAGGTATGCAGATGCACGGAGACGACCTAGGAATAAAAGATGTAAGTTCAACGGTTAACATGCAGGTGCATCCAGTGTGTTACAAGTTGTAACTTACAACTAGAGGTTGTAGCAGCCTTGTTCTTGATACATTATGGATGAACATTTAACTACTAATTTAAGTAATTCCACTATATGTGCGACATTTGACATTATCAAAACTAAATGAATACACTCATTACGATAATTAATAAAACATTAAAAGATTTTACGCACGTGAACACAAATTTATTTATGATTCGTAATTTTGGCATTTGGATCTTTTTGACATGGATCCTCATCACGGAAGCTGTTCCATTTCAAAGTAGGGAAAGCAAAGGACATCCTCATTAATTAAGCACAGACCAAAATTGAAGTTTATTCTAAATCAAGTCCAAAGATATTGACGACTGGGTAAGCTTAACCCTTCTTCGCAGTTTTATTCCTCCTTCTAAAAATAAGAAATTGAAAAGGAACGTTTTCAAATGTAAATTAGGATTCCTCATTTTTAGTTCAGAATAAAATACTATTCATAGTTTCGACACTTTCGACCATCCAAAAGATTAAAGCAAAATGAGAACCTCTTTACTAATTGGTTTGATTGAACGCACACTAGAGATATTTACCTGAGTTCATTGGAAATAATAATTTCTACGTATATGTTACAGCGATAAAAAATTTTACGAGGTGACAAGACATTCGGTGTTACGATAGTGTAGCACAGAGTGTAGAATATTAACTGGCACGTAGTAATAATAAACTACGTATATATGTATGTGCACCCCCATATGTGTTTTTTTGATTGAATGCAGTTAACTGCTAGGCCCAAGCGAGCGAGATAATATAATGATTGCATACAATGCTGCTATTAGCAGTATTTTATGTTGGTATAAAAAGACGTATATGATCATCGTAATTATTCTATTAATTTACTAGAGAATGTTTGATCATTGATCCATTCACTATATAAAATCTATAGTGTACTTATTGCACTCAAAGAAGCAACAAGTCAATGACAAACAACTCAGACTCAGACAAAACAGTTTTTGCTCACACCGCACCGCGAGACAAAAATTATATGTACCACAACAAAGTGAATCGTAACAATAGGTTATAGCACAAATAAACATTGTAATTATTGATTCTTAAACATTGTAAAAATTCACTTTTGACCTTTGAATATTTTGATGACATTAGTTGTAGACTGAACGTATGCATGTAGGTATATCTGTGATAAAAATGAGATCAAGCCAAAAGTAACCTTCAGTGAAATGCATGAACTTATTACGGGAAACCGACTTTGGGAATAATAACTTATATCAATATCCATCGAAAATGTTTGTTGTTTATAGTACCTTTTGGCATAACGAACTCACAATTTCGAAACTCTGCGACGAGTATACAAGTTACATATATACTTGTGTCTTGTGCCTCCAAAAGTGAATTTATTTTCAAAATAGATATTTAAAATTGGTATACACTTACGTGCAATAATCACAGACTGCTATGCCGAAGTCTATTACTTCACACCACCACAGTTCAAACTAATTAAAAATAAGTAACTGCACGACGCAACAACAGCAACTATTTGTACTTACAAAAATATACATACCTAATGGTTTTTCTCTTCGCATCATGAAGGAAAGGAGATTCCGACGAAAGAAACATCAATTAAAAAGTAAACGTAAATATATTATATTAATTTAATAAAATATTTTAAAACAATTTCACGCATTAAATATGACATAAAACTAAAACTTAAACTAACTATAAGTCTTCTACGCTCTATTTGTATGCCTCTTCTTGTAGTGCTTTCTTTGCATTAATTCGGCTATTAATTTTTCCATTCCTTTTCATTCCTTTTCATACCCATTGGAACGGTCAACACCGTCCCATCGAAAACCGGGAGGAATGTTGAACCAATTCGGTGGTGATGGTAGTCGTAGTCCGTTATACTTTGGTTTTTCTACAACGAAAGGAAATACAGGAAAACGAACGGAAATATCACTGACAGTTTCAGGTTTCAGCTAAAAAAGCATTACTGATAAACTGATCGGATTTTTATATTTTGCCTTACCCCATATTCCGGTCGTCTTGCAACGTTTTGCTGTCAGGTATTCAAGCATGGAATCTCCTTCACGGACGGTCAATTTTTTGAAGATGATACATAATCTAGATCATCGTCATCTTTGTAGCTTGCAAGCTGTTTAGCCATTTCATGTAAAGCTGAACGCAACGCACACGTGCTTCCTACTCCTCAACTTGCTATATAAATCGTTTTAATTGCATCAGTTTTTATTGTTCCCCAACAAATGTATTAGTAAAGATTAGATATAGAGCTAAAATAATACCCTTCTCCTCATTTGTCATACTGTTCTTTTCTTTGCTTCTCTTGCTCCTTAACTATATCCGCTTCCGTAATCCGTACGTCGAAATCTAACAACTGCTTTCGCAAGTCTTCCTGATACTTCATCGGGTAGCTAAAAATTAATTGACATGAAAAATTGTTAAACTGTCAAGTACTCGTACTCTGCTCCTTAAACCAAAGAGTTAATTTTTACCTGTTCAAATAATTCGTTTTCTCGTTCCCTGAAATCCAGCATTTCATCTCTCAGCGCCGCTGGCCGCTGCCTTTTGTAAGTCATCTAAGTAGTTTTTATTTTTCCATCATTGTCTGCAAATTTCTGGTCTCGCTACATTTGGCTTACGTTCGTTCTCTTCGTCTTTCGTCTGCCATCAGAAAAACGTGATGTGATGAATGTATTTCTTCTTCGTGGTGGAGAAGCATCTATCTCTCGATATTTTGATTTTGGCTGTTTCGTTTCTCTCTGCTACCCCTTTTTGCATCTTGAATATGTGATTCTTAGAAAAATCTACTAATTGAATGAAACTGTAACTGAAAATATTAAAAAATTAACTTAATTTACATTTAGAAAATTGTTATATTGTTTACTGTTTTTATCTTTCTTGACGTCTTGTTTATGTGTA
>JAHZMT010005150.1:0-15369 GCA_027743785.1 Sinhomidia bicolor
AACCAAATTATAACCCAACTACAACAAGAACAGTTTTAGAGAGTATTTATTTTCTATTTTGTGACGGTGACATGACGGTAGTGTCGAATGTTGCGTACTCTAGTGCTCCACGCTCTGTAATTGTTCTCTATTAGTACTAACTAACACTACTGATACTACTAGTGAAAATGTATTAGCACACAAGCAAATATAGGATGAGAATGACATACTCTATCGAACGACTAAATTTTTAACATTATGAATATTCGTTAATCCAAACAATACATTAGGAAAGTTTTTTTTACACTTCCTACGTTTTCTTCTTAAAATATGGAAAAATCACGAAACTACTGTGAACTCTGATTTAATACAAATCACATTTTCGTACTTTTACTTTCCGTGACTGTACGCAGGTGTAATTCTATATTCAACACTTATCGTTATATTGACAAGCAAATGTTTTTAACGATAAACATGTACATACATTTTTCCTGCATCACCACGAAGGAAATCAGAAACTTTAATTAAAACAGGAAATATCTGAGAATTGTTATAGTTAGACAGGTATGTGTGTATATACAAACAATGGTTTACGTAATGTCCCTCTGTCATAATAATATATTGACACAAAAATTGGTACAAACTATCAAATAGCACTAATAATGCTTATCATACTGCTGTTGAAAATTTAAAAATATGCATCCGCTGACGTCTTTTGGTTATTCCTCTCTATTCAGATTCAGATATACATAAAGTATATCTAGATTGTGAGAATTAGCTGACATAGGTAGAGTGAGACACTGTTAAATTATGTACTGTGTATACGTCCTCCTCCTGCTACTATTTATGATTATTATAAATTATTTTTAATTAATGTAATGGTTATAATGTAATTGCAACTACAAATCTCTCCTACTCAAGGTTAAATATATAACTTTGGAGAAGATACAATTTTGCTGAGTTGCACTTTTTTCTCATTCTGATCTGAGCTTTCTGTTTTGTGTTAAAATCCGTAGTTTTTATCTTTTTCAATCTTACGTTACCCCTGTTTTTGCCAAGTTGCTC
The DNA here is from genome assembly GCA_027743785.1 of Sinhomidia bicolor. Lineage (NCBI taxonomy): Eukaryota > Metazoa > Arthropoda > Collembola > Entomobryomorpha > Entomobryidae > Sinhomidia > Sinhomidia bicolor. The sequence continues at coordinate 1,045 of JAHZMT010005150.1, forward strand.
ATTTATAGATCTTTGGAAAGAAATCAAAAAGTTAAAGTATAATTCGTCAGCGACTGCATATTTTTTATAGATTTTCACAGCACTATCAGTAAGATTACGTTTAGAAGTTACTAGTATAAGTTACTAGTTACTATATTGGAAACAACATTTGTTACTAAATTATTATGCAATAAATTGTAAGTTTCTATACTCTCCTCCTCACCGATATTACAACTCACAGCACGTAATAAATATTTTATTACACAATGTACATACAATCTAAAATGTCGTCATCAAAAAATGACGAATCAAAAATATTTACAGTAGCCTACACTGTATTAACCTGCTAATAAGTTAGTAATATTAATAATAATAATGTTAGTGATATTTTTCAATGCGTTGCGATTTTTTACTTGTTTGTAACTTAACCATGTATTAATTATCAATAACATTTCATGTTTTTCTCACCATTCCCCACCTTTGGTTTGCCATTCAATCCAGTTTCAAGACACAATGTCAGTTTGTAATAAAAATTGATTCCTATCATTATTATATTTTTCTTAGAATAAACATTTTTGTGTATTAAATATATATTGTAGAATCTTATGTTTGTCTCATCACAAGCAATAAACTTTCTTTTTTCTTTTTAATGTTTTACATAAGCGTTGACTTTTATTTTATATTTTGTTTGAAAATAAGTATATTTAGTACTATGTATGTTTTACTTGTTATATGATTCTCCACGTTTTAGCCAGTTTTCATCTCTTTCAACATTTTATGAACAAAAAAAAACAAAAAAAGATCATGTTGCATATTCTGTATCTCAAGTATTTTCATTATCCTATTTTATTACAACGTTACAGGTAAGATCAGTTTTTCAAAAAGGATTTCAACGTCCTTTTCAATAAACAAACAATTCCAATCAATTGCGTGCAGCATAAGTTGACGTTCGCTATTTTTGTTAAATTTGTATTATTACTATGTGATTTTAACCTTTTTAAATATAATTTCTCCTCTTATTGATTTGCTCTGATGCAATTTCGTAAGTACATACATTTAGCTTTAGTGTTGCATTAAATACAGAAATATACAATATATACCATTATCAATCATTGTGAGTCGATAGCTGTGTGCATTGCCACAAAGTTTTGTGCCTTAATTAGCTGATCGATCATTTCATTCAATCTACTACATTCAAACTCACTCACTTATTTATTCACAGTTTGTATATGTAGGCGCTGACGCCAACGCCAAAATGTATTTTAGATTCTATCTTTTACTGCGTATTATTCAGTGAAATTACTTTAAGCCTAACTGTTGCTGTTGTGCTGTTGGTGTGCGGGTTCTTTGTTGTATGTATGTGTGTGTGCATCAGTGAATAAGATTTGTTATTTACCGTCAACAATACAAGTAAAAGTATATTTCCTTGTTATTATTTTGTATATTATGACTACAGAATACATATTTATAAATGCAATTTTAATTAACATTTTTTTACTTTTAGATAATCTCATTTTGTTTTTTTCTCTATGTATCAATTAACGTTTTACTTGTTTCCTTAAAATTCTTTTTTATGGGAGGGTTTCGAATGAAAACAAATTGTTGCTCGGTAATTGTTTCTGTACGCTTTAAAAATTTTATTTACATTTTTGTTACTTGCCTTTCCCGTTTTTCTCACGTTGCTGCACATGCAAGTGATAATGATGATCATGATCATGGAACCGTTTATAGTTTGGTTAAGAAATTCTGATTGAAAGTTAAAATGATACGAAGAAAGAGACTAGGAAACGGTGCTAGAAAGCAGCGGCAACTCTATAAATGCCCGTGTATCCACACAAGCGTGCTCTTAAAGCTGGAAGTAGCTGGGCAGCCGAGTTGACGTTCTCTAGAAAGTTGGCACACTCACACAAGAGAAGGTAGAGCTTGTCTCCGCGAAGGGCAGCGGATTTGTGGAGTGTAATACGACGAAGTCCAACGCTTTTTGGAAGGTGACGGTATAACGTGCGAGCGCCTTTAAGAAAAAAATAGGAACACAACAATGTATGTATTATTACTATATATTATTACTTTTACACTGCTATCCGAATACTACAAGATAAGGTCACACACACACATGTAGAAAAAGCATGTGGTATTCAAAAAGTACCTGTCCAATATAACCAATTCCGTTCCAACTTTTCTCTGTCGTCCCCTTCAAAAACACGAAAAATGGAGACAATGTAGCCTGTGGATGAACTGTTCCCTTTCTTGGCAGGAGTATCCAAAGGAGGACGAGCTATGGTTGCCACCTTGAAATGGAATAAAAAGATAAGAAAAAACACATAATGAAAATAAGAAAATCATAGCATGACTAGTAGAAAGACTCTACCTCACGGCAAAGATGGAAAAAGTGATCCCCACAATGGCCAATATTACTCGGATCAAAAATATCCAAAGCGCTTTTTCGACAGTTTTCCACAAAGTCATTGACGTCGATGCGCATCTTTTGTACAGTGTACAAGGTCATCATTGGGAAGTCAGCTAGAGTACGAGAGAGAAATGAAAGAAAATCCAAACAATAATACACAATTTTCTCATAGCGTCTTGTAGCTATTTATTATTAAATAAACGTTTGCTCAAAATACATGCGAGTTTTCTATAATTTATCTTGAGCATTCTCTAGTTGGTCACGTGACAAGTGAACTAGACAAGATGATGAGAAAAAAACATTGACCTAGACACAACTACACTAGATTTTCCCTTTTTTCAAACAAAAAGAAAGAAAAGTAAAAAAACACAGACCTTTTCACCCAGTTCATTAAACACGTCGCATGAGACTCCATTCCATTTAGATTTAGTCAGGTTTTGATCCCTTTTATCGTTCTCTACTTTTATGCTACACAAACTTTTGTCTACTAACAACAAACTAGCGAAAGTTGCCAAAATAAGCCACTGTTGTAACCATTTAATGCATGAGACTCAATCAATGTGTTCCCAACGCTGTATATGGCTACTTTGGCTACATATTATATGCTTGATGACAATTTGAGAATAATTTTCGGAAACATTAAGGTTCTGTAAGTAGGCATATTAAATTAAATGTTAACCTTGTGTGAGTGTGAGAGTGACAGATAACAAAAAGTAAGACATTTTCATTGCGTGCTACTGCTGTCACAAACTTTCAGAAATAAACTTGGTCAAAATTTTCTTAAAAGCATGTGATGTACTTAAATAAAAAAATATGTTCCATTTAATATTTTGACATTGTAACTGTTATTAAAAAGCAAGCATTTGATGTAGTGGTCGGTACGAATTTAATAAAATTTGTTCCATTTTATGTGGTTAGTTCGTGCGATGGTTTGGTTAAAAAGGGAGTTTGAAATTCTACTTGATTTATGAGAAAGCTTATCAACGAACAGACTAAAACAACGATCACTGTTATGATACACTTTTGTGTGTTCATAATAATGCATATTTATGGTTATTAAACATAGAGGTTCATAAGGGAAGAAAAAGAGAGATGCTTTTATTATCCATTAAATTTGACAAGTATGTTGCGTAGTTTTTTTGTGTGTTGGAATGGAATGACTATTTGTAGCGTTGTAAGTAAAAAAAGTATATTTTTTGTACCAATCACAATTATCATCATATGCTGTGCTCATTTTTTACCCTTTATTTGCCAACAAGTTTTGCCAGGATATCCACAAAAACCGTAAATATGCTTTGCCTGCTTTTTTGTCTTTGCTTCATTTTTGTTCATTCATTCTTGAAACAACATCCAGTACACTTGACTGGACACCATGACTTGTAAAGTAGAAACGGAGTAAAAGTAGCGAAGGTAGTAACTAATGTTAGCATCAACGTCATGACTCTCTTTCTCTCTCTCTCCATTATTATATGTCTCAATGGTCCAACTGAAACCATTTACGCCAGACACGAGAGTGAGTTGGCCAACCAGAAACAAAAGTGAATCCAAGCATTCTAAGGTCATTATTACACATTATTATTCTCCATCTGTATCCCATCACAGCCGAGCTTACCGTCATATCGTCAACGACGCTAACGAGCAACACAGCAGCACCACCACCAAAAAGCTAAAATGACATTCGTTTCGTTTCTTATGAGGATGACACTAATGCACTTTGCAATATTTTTTCGAATACGTAAGTACACCGTATATATGTAAAGGGGGAAGAGGAAAAATGGAGTTAAAGTTTATGTGGCAACTTGCATGACATTGAAAGCAAGATAACATATATAACGAGCATACTAGCTGAAGAGTTAAAAAAAGAAGCCTAAAAATGGGAGACCACAAGATGAGGGGGAAGAGAGTGGTAGTGTTTGTGTGATGTTGGATGGTAATAAAAATCCTTTTTAAAATGCTTCCAGCCACAGTTACGAGCTTAGTAAAATGTCGTTGATGATGATGGGATTGGTGGTGTTGTCAAATTAAAACAGGGTGTGAAAGCACACTGAATGCGGACAAAGACAACGCCTTAAAGTGAGATACATGTACGGTGACTTTGAAGTATGGATAAAAGGAGAGAACGTGCAGTCACTACGACGTAATGTTAGTGGCAAGGTAGTAGTAGTAAAGTGGTAATTTTTCTTTGCTCATAATGCTTTTTAATGGAGTATAAAAATAAACAAGTAGAGAATGGGAAAGAGTTGAAGGCACAGTGCTAATTTTTACTGCAGCTACCCGATGAGCTTGATGATTGTTTCCCTCTTTTCTCTCGAGAGTAAAACTCTCAACTTGCTCAATGATGGCTTTGGGCATTTTTACACACAGCCGCTACTGAACAACAAACCAACAAGTGCATAACTGCGGTTGTCGTCACCGATTTCTCGGAAGACACATGTAATTATTATATAGAGGCGGAAATGGTGAAAAAGTCACACGTAAGACTGTAAGTACGATGTACAGGCGCACATTAATTTACAGACCCTGCTTATTGTCAGTTCGATCAACAAAACGATATACTCTGCTGGAATAACCTGGATCGTGTCAGTCGTGGATGTAGTGAAATGTGTTTACCCAGTGAAACCTCGAAGGCTTTTGTATTGTCGATTATCAATTGCAGCAGTATAGGAAACCTGATTTGATCAAAGGATTAAGTCTCAAAAGTAATATAATGAAATAAACAGCGACAAAGGATAATTGCAGTACATAAAAGTCAATAAGAATTACGAGTGATGGACGTTTTTTTAGTGTGCACCAAAAATCATTCCGTTGTCCGCAAAGAACTATATATCATCTCGTTTAACTCAAACTAGAAACCGACATTTGGCAAAAAATATACATTATTATGAACAAGTCAAGCGTATACAATAACACAAGGCAGTTTGTGTGAAAACAAATGAACAGCGACACGATTTTTTTCTTTACCTAATATTGAATATCATTTTTTTAAGCTCTAGCAGTAGTAGACATTTCGGAATCATTTTTCAATCACGATATTTGTAACCTGTCCCATTGCTTCATTTGGTAAAATTCTAACTTCCTTTACACCTTAAAAGGGGTGTTTTTAATGCACCTGACATTAGTACCTTTTACAAATACTGGCGTCCGTCTCTGACGTACCACCACGTACTACTTCTTGATTTTTACTGGTGGTGCACCACCAGTAAAAATCAAGAAGACAAAGTGTAAGCAGGTAAAAATATATAATACATATAGTAAAGCATTAATAAATAAAAAAAATTGTGAAGACTTTTGCTTAATAAAAAAGTTATGACATGACATCAGGTAGAAAGTACCATCATCAGGATTTCCTCTGCGGGTACGCTGATAACTTGGTGTTGTGCATCAAGCACTGATACAATCATCCATCACTACCAGAATACATCATAAAACTGGCAAATCAGATACTTTACTTTTTCTAATATATTTTTCCACTCTTCTTTACTACATGGTCTTGTTAGTATACTTTTGCCCCGAGAGAAGAAAAAGATCACAAGAGGAAAACATGATCATCAACAAGCAGCCGAGCCCCACATACACCAAAACATTTCTTTCACATAGCTCAGGTGACAACCATTTTATGTTTATGACCTACTATACTGCTCAAGCACAAAAAGACAAAGCACCGTGAATGTAGCTGCTAATAAAAACGGAACTTTTTTTACAAATTTTTAGCGTACGTCGCCGTTCGTGCCAAATTGAGTTTTTATGAGAATACTTTCATTTTCCGTGTCTCTCTCTCTTTCCAGTAGTCTTGTAGCTACATACTTCTATTATGTTGTATGCTTGGTGTGATTTCCTTCCATTTCCCCCTGTCTTTTACGTAAGCACTCTACCTTTTTTTAGTACAAAAAAACTATTACCTTTACCAAAGGACAATAGAGTATTAGGTATTACCACTGTAAATAGTAAATACAATAGCATGACAGTTCAATAAATAAAATATACTTTTAGCAGCAGCAGCAGCAGCAGCAGCAGCAGGGGAATGTAAAACTGTCAATACACATACATAGCTGAATGTTTTACTGTGTTTTTCTCTACTCTTTGTTGCCATCCATTACTATTAGCTGTATCATCAGTTCAATTTTCACTTATATTTCTTCTCTTCTTTTTCAATCTCCAACATTCCATTTACATTTGCTTTACTTAAGTATAGTGGGAGATTTTCTTTGTTTTGTGGAGGGAAAGAGAAAATTTATTAAAATTACACTTTTCTCCTAGAAATTCTTCCAATTTCAAAAAAATGATGAATTTTCATGTTGAGTGTCTTTCAGTCTCCTCAATAGTTTTTTTTTTGCTTTCATCACCACCACATTTCATTCTTTCTATCTTCACAGCAACAAATAGTAGCATGCCCATAGTTTTTTTCCCCTTGTTCGCTACTTTCTTCCTTGTTGAAAATTACTTGATGATAGTGATGGTGGTGGTGGGGGTGGATACTCGGTTGTGGTAATGGGAGACACGGTAGAGATGGAGATAGAAACGCAGTGAATAAGTAAAAAATGGTAATTTTCTCAAAAAGAAAAAAGGACAAGAGTAAGCAAGTAATTTTTTTGCGGAATGAATATTGGTTTGGATGGTGGTAGTAGTAGTGGTGGCGGTGGTGGTGGTGGTGGTAATCATGTTTAATGTGGGTTGCAAGTTGCAACACACAAAAAAAGTTGGATGGAAATGGCAGACAAACACACATTCATTCAAAGCAATCCTATGTTTTATTACGTACCTAAAGAGCAACGGCAAGAGAAACTGGTAAAAAAGTAGGGTAATATGGTGATGGTGTGGGTTTGTTTCTACCCGTAGAGTTTTTATACATTTAAGAGAGAGAGAGAGAGAACGAAGCAATGATGGAATGCAAAAAAACTATATGGCATGGCAAGAGAAAAATATATATGCAGAAAGGCGAGGAAACTGCAGAGGAAAATAAGTATGCATATATTTATATTATAAAAAGAAGAGTTGCCGTGTTGGTAACAAGTAGTGCAGAGAAGAAAATGCACAAAATAAATGTATACATGTATATTACACGCAGTGGAAAATGCGAGGTTTTGGGTTATTGAACTGGAAGAAAAGGAAGAATTATATAAGGTGAGATGGAAAAAACCGATGTATGTATTACCACTTAAAAAAGGTGGAGGAACAAGAGACGAAAAAAGAAAGTTGTTGTGCTACTATCGGTTGTAGTAGCGATGATGATCCTGCTGCTGCTGCTGGTGTGGTGGTGGTAGCAAGTTCATAGGGAAAAAACGACCAACTCAGCACGTCAAATTAGATTCATGCTTTTTATTGTTCCTTCAATTGTAACATATTAAATTACAATGGTGAAGACACGCTTGGAAAAAAGTGTAAACGATCTCGTTTTTTAAAAAAGACGAGAACGTCTCTAGTTTGATGAGTGATTCTTCTTAGGATTTTGCGGTGCACGCACATAACAATAGTAGAGATATGCAGTTTTGTGGATGCAAAGACAAAAAAACACAAAATGCTGACAGTGCTTTTGTTAAAAATGTTTCTAGCCATGTTAACGTTTCATTACTACTACTGCTTGGTCTCTCTATTGTGCTGATTTTCTTGTACAAGAAGAGAAAAAAACATAAAGAGAGAGAGAGAGAGAGACGAAAGTATAAAGGTGTGTGTAGGGATGATAGTCTTGAATTACTTGTTCCTTTCCAAAGGAAGTTGTAACAGATTTGGTATACGTAATATATATCTTTAGAACAGCATTGCTTGCTTTCTTTTTTTTCTACTACCTGACCCGACTTGACGAGATGACAGACCGATTTGATCTAATATAGCAAGAAAGGAATAGATGGGTCGCATACAGAGAAAATGATGGGAAATAAAATAAAAATGAAAATAAACTAGCTACTTGGATAAAAGGAGAGAAAGTTTAAAAGCGCTGGTTGTCTCTCTCCCGTGAATTCTTCTTTTTTTCCTGAGCATTTCAATTTCTTTTTCAAGGAAAAGAATCCAATAATAATAATAATATCAACAGAGGAAAAAGTTATTGGATAAAATCTACTGCGCAATTTGTGTAGTGAATTGAAGTGTGTTGCAAGTAGTGTATAAACTAGTGGAGAAAAGCATGAAATGGCATATTATGGGAGTTTCTCAGTGTGGAAGGTGTTCAGCGAACGCGTATACACACAACATTGAGAAGGGTGATGATTGAATTTTAAGTTTTCTTTTCTCATTTACAATCTCATTCTTTCCAGTTTCCTTTTACTTTTTTTAAAAAAATAAAGAAACTCAATGCGTACCGTCAGTGTGAAAAGAAAAAAAAAGAAAGTTTGTTGGGAGATGTTGGGACACACTACAAAATACGACGAAAGAAAAAGTTGGGAAGTATGGCGAAACCGAAAGAAAAAAAAGACTAGAATTGTCTAAGGACATTTATAATAAGTGACTAAATCTTACGAAACATGTACATATCATGATGAAATACAAATGCTCAGGTTGTTTCATCACTTTACTAAAAAAAATGCTATATATAATATTTTGGTAACCTTTATTACTAAAGATGATGACGAGCACAGTGAAGACCATTTGTCATTTTTAGAAACTCAATATTTCATTTTCTAACCAAGTAAATAATTTATTATGGTTTTTTTATTAAGTGGATGCAAATCAATTGAATATTATGATGGATTATTTTTTAAAAAGAAGAAATACTATTAAGTAAGCTGTAATCTAATTGATACTGTGCCTTCACATTTATTTGCGCTAATGGGAAAAATATGTAGAAACCGAGGTAACCTTTCAAAAGCGCAGACGAAAAAAAAACAATATGTCGAATTTCTAGTATGCCTCCTGCTAATTCCAATTAAATATCTATAGAAGTATATAGAAATATGTGTGTGTATATATACATATATATAAATGTATGCATAGTAATTCACAGTTAAGGGTGAGCTAGCTAATATTTTTCTTTTCAAGCAAATCGCTTTTGAGATGCCAGGTAAACAAGATTGTTAAGCCAAATAGAATGATAATAATAGTAAATCAACGCTTGTTTGGAAAAGTTGGTAACAAAGTTGATTTTCTAGTTAAATTGCGTTCAGTATCAAAAGTTTGGAATTAAGTACATATTCATGTTCTCATAAGAGATAGTGACTATTGGAGAACAGTTGGACGTTCACATGAGAGCAAATGCTTAGGTAAAAGGAAAAAGACGAGGATGATGACGCAACGGCAATGTAATATTGTCGTCCTTGGTAATAATAAAGAATAATATTTAAAAAGTAAATATTATCGTTAAAAAGTGTTCAAGCCCAACTACAAAAGAAATGAATTCTTGTAAAGTGCAGATGTAATCTCAAAGTAAGACCTACTGTCAATAAGAAGAAAAGTTTTAAACTCACAAGCCTGGTATAGATTTTTCCTGGAATGATATTATGGTGGAAGAATATAATTCTATTTTTCTATTGTACTGCTGAATGGAAAAATGAAGACAGGTTGCTATTGAAGCTCTCTACTTTTTTCTATTCCCAACGCAAGTCAGTCTCAATTTTCTTTCCTGCCTCTGCGTAAATACTGTTGATTCTAATAAAGAGTGATTTTTTTTTTTTTTCTTAGGAGCACGCACACAAGACAGAGGGAGACAAGAAACGTAGTAGCAGTAGCTGTTTAGGTGAAAGTGACATGACGTGACAAGACTTTCTCTCCCTCATGCAAATCCAATCAAACAGAAGAATCAACTCAGTTGAGACTTTAGAAAGAGAGAGAGGGAGAGAGCACTGATTGTGATTGTATCCTTCTTTTCTAGCGAAACCTCGTCCATGTCATGTTCTTTTTTCTTCTTCATTCGCTCACTACACCTGCTCATCTCCAATCAAGTCAACTTGCCTCACTTGAACCATTTATTTTTCTGCTTCTCATCTCTTCCTCTCTCCCTCTCTCTCTTGAGTGTGCCCTTGTTCAAAGCAATTGTAATTCTAAAGAGGACAAGCAAAAAGTATGTAGGTATTACACCAACTCTAATAATAATGACAACGAGAGCCAACTCAAGCCAGTCACGTTGTATCAATGATACCCTAAACAAAAAAGCCTATTCCACGTTGAAACAACCGTCTAATAATGACGATGGATGGTAGTTGTTTTGACATGTTTGCAATGATTCAATCAAACTCACTCGATATTTATTACAACTTATTTTACATTGTGATTCAATACCGTAGTTTATGCGTGGGCACCTTGTGTTCTCATCCGTACATAGAATTACCAAAAGAACAATAATGGTTTCACCACGAGTGTAATATCATTTTTGTGAAATGTGTCGTACAAAAGTAAAACCCACACGTTGTCATATTTTTTCACAGTAATCGTCAAACAAAAAGCGACTGATGATGATGACGATGATGATGATGAGATGATGTTTCAATTAATGCTATTAAATTATACCAAAGTGATACAGAATACTGCCATTTATTAGGTTGCCATTATTGTTATTGGTACTAGTGAGCAGTATCTTATTATCCTTTATTCTGAAAATCAAACAATCTGTTTTACTTACTTTTGCTCATAAAGCTGATTAGTTTTACGTGGAATTGGACAACAGCACATGAAAGAAGTAGGTAGTAGTTAGTGTTATAGGTGGGTTGTATGTATTTAAAACAAGTAGCGTGTGTGTTTAATATTGCTGCTGCTGCTCTCCTTTTTCCTCGTATTTTTGTCTGCCTGCTGGCGTACTTTATTTTACGTGATCACTTCTCTTTGTGTATTTTCTTTTTGGTAGATTTTACATTCAACTTTACCAGGCTTTTCGTATTTTTCCGTTACCTTCAAATGACTTATGAGGAATTGAATAGCGTACATATCTTTGTCTGCGGAATGTAAATAACTGATTGCCTTCAGTTTTCAGCAGAAATTTTACTACAAGCCTATTATATTATAGGTATTAGATTTTTCCTTTATGCACATGCAGGCTTTCGCACAGGTTCGTCAAAAAAGTTGTTTCATCTTTACTAATTTAATTTTCCTATTTTTGTAAATCCTAGAACTATTCAAGGATTTTATTATTTTTTTATTCATTTCCTCTGTAGTTTACTTAAAAAGCCCTAAAAATGTATTTCATACAATATGTGTTTTTTATCTTCTTATGATCAATAGGATGAGTATTTCGTACGAACAAGCTTTCAGGTTGTTTGCAGATCTAATTGCGTAAATCGTTTTATGTCATTTCCTCGTAGGTGACCTTCGTTATACAAAAGGCGGAAAAGACAGAGAGAGAGAGAGAGGCGTTCAGCAGCTTATAATTTTTTTTTGAAAAGGACAAAAAAACAAAGTATGCTTTTAGGCAACGCTAATTTAGTAATTACTTATTTTTTGTCTGATCCTTTTTTTGATTCCACTGTTGTTTGAATACGTGTACGAAAATTCTAAAAGGTTGATAATATAATAATAAATGTATGGTGGGCATTACGATATTAGCAGCTTACGTGATATTTTTAGCATCATTATTGTTATTACTACTTCGACTACTACTACTATCTGTCTGGAAAATCACCCCCTCACATTCTCTCTTCTCCCCAAAACATGAGCGACAAGTTCATCATCACCAGCAGTTCGTTTACGCTTTTTTCCGCCCACTGTAAATTGAAGAGTTCCTTTCTACTTTTGTCATCTCATCTGGAGCAGAATCAGTTGGTACATACATGGTAGTTATTCTAGGAAAAAAGGAAGCTCGTGCTAGTAAGGTAAGGTAAGGTATATGAATAACCTTATCTACTATACGCTAGTAGATTCTAGATTAGACCTAAGCTAATGACAATGCCACGGCAGTCAAATGGGTTTCCATTGCAGTTCATAGCAAATTGAAAGCTTTTCACTCTAATCCGATCAACAGAAAACCAGACTGAAATTGAAGTTTTGTAGTTTAACTCAGGAAAATTTGATTTTTGATTAATAATGAAGGATATTTTTGGACACGGGTATTTTTGCGACCTTGCAAAAACAGTAGGAAAAAGACTACTACTCATTGATTCTATAGCATAGAGCAATGAGGCAGCCACAAACTCTATTATTTTATTACATATCATCATCACTATACTAAATGTGGTTTGCATTGTGCTGTCTATTAAACGTGGTGAGCATAATATTTAATCCTATTTTCCCCCAGTTCTATCACGAAACGAACTCTTTTTTGTCTCTTTTTTTCACCGTAACCATACCTACCTACTTACATGCTCTGGAAGTCAACCTGTGTGTGTGTGTGTGTGTGTGTGATTTGGCACACAGTCCTTTTCGACGTTCTCAATTTCACCACTCTGATGGGGAAAAAATACTTGTACGTTAGTATGACATTGGCTACTACAGAACAGATTCTTTTTTTCCTTGCTGATCTCTTCTAGAAATTAATTAATCGCAAAATCTCGCAGTAGTAATAGTAGTAATAAATGTCAAATGATTCTGAAAGAAGAATGGATACAATAATTACATATATATAGAGCTTCAATAATACCACCAGTTATTACGGCTTTGATATAGGGAGTAGCATAATATGCGTCATGTATCACTTGAATGACCATTACAAATGTAGAAACTAAGCTGTAGCTGTCATATCGTCCATGTCAATAAAAAATTAATAAAATTCTCCAAAACGTCAAGGTTAAATATATTTGGCCAGTCTTATCATTCCCGATTTATCATTCTGTGCCTTTCTTTCCTCTTAATTATTATTAGCATTAAATATTATTACTACTTCTTTTGACTTTCTACCAAGCTGTCTGACCTTGGTCAAATATCAAATCCGTGTGTACAGAGCCAGTCTGTCCCAAAATACCCCAAAAAAGATCAGAAGGATTCTCATCACCGTTTTTTTCTCCCATTTAGTACATGAATGAAGTTGATTGCCAGAAACAGAAGGTGTATCACCCTGAAGAATTGTACACTTCATAACGGTTCAACCGTCGGTGTTGTTGCTTCCACTAGTATATATCAGAAGAAAACTTGGAAGCACCAAAGACACAACTAGAAAAAAAGTTGGAGTATCCCTTTTTCCCATTATCTTTTCTTGTTTCTCCTTTCATACCATTTTGTCGACATTTGCTTGCGCGTTTATTAGAAAGGAACAGGACAGCGTCAGCAGAACAATGAAAATTGCAAGAAGCAAAAGTAGACAATGGTCTTTGGCCTGTCTGCGTACGGTGTAGAGTTGGAGGGTACATAAAAATGCACATTGTTCTTTGCGAGAGATTCATCTTGTCCATCATTCATGAGCTTGTGACCCCATTTTTCCCTCTGTAAAACCCTTCGCCTCAAACAACAACAACCCGTTGTCATCCAGCCAGTAGTACGTACCACCACCACCAAGATACACCACAACCTCTGGTTTATTTATTTCTTCTTTTCTTGGATGACGAGAGCAGAACAACAAGATTTGATTTTCTCGTACTGCTTTGTTGTGCACGTATGAGGAATGAAGATGCGTGTGAATGTACTACTACTACTTCTTCTTCTTTTACTACTACCTACTAAAATAACTACCACATTTCCATGACGACTGCAATAACAACGATCAGGATAATGGTAATAGCCACGAAAAGAATTCAAATGGATGAAGTAACAACTCAACAACCGTAATATTGGTGTCATCCGCTGAATAAGAAGAGAAGAAAAAAAATAACTCGACACTATAAACCGTTGTTGTTGCTATTGTTGTGTTCATTTTTTAGTAATGTTGGTACACAGAAAAAAAAACATTTTTACACATAGATGTGGTTTTTAAAAAGTTTCGGTCTGAAAAAAGCACATAACAAGTAGCCAGGCCAGAGGGATATTTTTTGGAGATAAATGTATTTTATACAGAGTGAAGTATCAAAGCTACACTACTGTGTACATACATACAAGCATGCAGCTGCTTTCTCTGTTTGTGTCGGTGAGTGTCCGGGATTGTAAGAGAAGTAGAA
>JAHZMT010005151.1:0-13213 GCA_027743785.1 Sinhomidia bicolor
GCCAAATATGTAGTACTATTTAAAATACAGTACATATACTCATCAATAAAGCAACGAACAAAGTGTTAAAACTGTGTTCACCATGCAATTCTGCGAACATAATATACAAGCAATAGGTAAATTAAATCTCATCTCCATAATCTTTTTTGTCTTTGGTTGCAATTGATAAAACACACAAGCATGAGAATCTTGCAATTTGGAATTTTATTTGTTTGCTTTATTATTATTATTACTACAGTTTTTTAGTAGATGCGCATGGAAAAAAATAAATATAGAAAATCAATAATATTGCGAAGGAAACCATCTATCAACCATTACCAAGTTGTTTTGGCTTATCTAAAACTTAGCTGGGTAAACATTGTTAGATGAGTCTGTGAGTTGTCGTATCCTTTCACAATGCTTGCATATATCCATCAACATATATTTGTATTCTGAATTTTTGCAGCATTATGGGTGGACATTGAAGAGCAAAATTAATTATGACTTTCAAATTGATGAACAGATAGCCAATGATTTATGTATGTACGTACGTAGGTAATTAATAATAATGAAGAAGAATTTTTGTAGGGAACACACCTAAATCCTGATTCGACTACCTACAGGTACAAAGTCTGTAAAATAAGTGGAAACTATAAACCTGCATGTTGGCATACCTTAAAAAGGGTATGATTATTTTTTTAAATATAATTTTAACCCATATAAAGCAATGAGTTCAAATCAATAATAATCATTTAATTTGCTAGCTTAAACAAGAAAATTTCTGCATCTCCCATTTTCAGCAGTTATTAATTAAATTTTTATTGTAATAGCTTGTAAAATTTTCCAAAATTGGAATTCGTAAAAAATGACTCGGTCAAAAGTTTTCTCTATTTTTCTAACTTTACTCGTTTACTTTTGTGTTGTTTCGGGGTTTGTTGGTGAACACCGTAATGAACAAATCACAAAAAGGAATCCGTATCAACGTCTGGAAAACCTTGACTCAGTCAGATGGAAAATACTGGCTGGAATGGAATGTCAACTGGACTAGCAAAAGAGTAACTTTTAATGTTACTGTACAGACCACAGGATATGTGGGATTTGGTTTGTCAAGGGAAAGATGTTAGGGGCTGATATTGTGATTGGCGGTGTTCTTTCCGATGGAAAGGCGTATTTTTCAGTAAAGTTCCTTTTTAAAAATAGCATTATAATTTAGCAGTTTTTTTAGTAACGCTTATTTACTGAACATTTTACTTTCATAAACTTTTACAGGATAGACACGCCGTAGCAAATCAAATACCAACTGAAGATAAAAGTCAAGACTGGACATTGCATGCAGCGTGGGAAAATAGCACAAACACCTTTCTAAGTTTTTCCAGACCATTTGACACATGCGATGAGGAACATGATTTATCAATTAAAGTGCGTAGTTTTTCAATTGGGTTTTAAGTACTTACTCTTATCTGGGCTTATGGGAAAGAGGATGATGACCTTCAGTACCACTTTCAAAATCGGGGTAGCTACAAAACCTACCTTTTAAATCCAGATTATACACCAGAAAGCGTCAAGGATGCAGAGAGAAGCAATGAGAAATTTGCCAAGTTAGATGAGTGGAATGTGTGGGGAATTTACGATAAGCATAGAGTTGCTGTGAAGGATACTACATATATTTGCACTATCCACAAGGCACCGAGCAATCCCAAAAAACAACATATTGTTGGTGTGAGTTAACAGTAACTTTTTAATGAATATAATATTATTTATTAAATATTCATAACTATCTAAATTTTTATTTGATGCAATTTGTAGTATCGTCTAATATTAAAATCAAACGTTGACCGCCGTTATATTCATCACTTTATACTGTGGCGCTGCCATTCTCCAAAAGGAGTTAACGCAAGACGGCTTTTTGACGCTTTTGTTGGTCATCCAGGAGAATAATGCTACAACTTTGACACTCCGGCCAACATTCCCGCAAAATACTGCGCAGAAGTTATGTTTGTGTGGGCTGCCGGGGGAAAATCTTTCTTTCTACCTCCAGAGGTCGGGATTCCCCTGAGTGAATCGGTTGACGAATACTATATGCTACAAATGCAGAAAACATTCCTGGAATTGAAGTCAACTACGGACTGGAAATGTTTTACACCGACAGACTCAGGTGGGTACTACAACATGTCGATATTAACCTTAATTTTTTAAAAAGTACTCAACTGATCTTTATGTAAATTTAAAAGAAAATATGATGTTGGCGTAATGTTCGTTGGGTAGCGTTTCCAGGCACTCCATCTTTGATGGTGCCTTCCCATTCCATTGATCACACAGTTTACGGACATTGTGGTGGCGCTTGCACAAGAAAAATGTTTCCTCCCAGTGGAATCAAGACGTTTGCCGGGCTTTTGCACACTCATTTGGCCCGTGTTGCAGTACAAATTGCTCATGTTCGTAATGGAAGGGAGCTTCCACCGAACGATGACAACTATTCTCCAGATTATCAACCAACTCAGTTTCTTAGGGAAGAAAGGACTATACTGCCAGGGGATTCGATATATTCAAGTAAATTGTACAGTTTCAAATAGATTGGAACTTTTGTATAATTTGTTTTACCTTTAGGATGCAAGTACACCACTACAGACCGAAATGGGAGTGTAACGGTGGGTGGCTTGTCTACGCAGACTGAGATGTGCGATCTAACTATGTGGTATTACGGTCGTGCTGCCGTGAAGAATGATGAATGATGATAGCACTTTGACAGTTTATACTATTTGCAACAGCGATGTACGATCGGAAGAATATAGGAATTTTTTGAACATGCACAACTTTAGATGGTAAGGAGTTAAAATCGTACGAAACCTTTTAACAATTAAGAGAACATTAATAATTGTTGAGCTTAAATTAAAATTTTGTGTAAAGGTCAGACGAAAAAGTTGAAAAAATTGTTACAGCTCCCCTTGAAAACGCTGTATTAACTACAATGGAAGTAGGCACTCGCATAGATTGGACTGTTGAGAAGCGAAAGCAGCTATAAAATTATCACCTATATTCACCACACGTAACATGGTGTCCGGATGTTGCTTCTGATGCTGTTGGAAAACCTAGTTCTGTGCAAGGAAACGGAAATCTTCCAAACTGGAGAAATAACGAGTACTCAAGTAAGTCTTTAGACGGTAAAACGAGAGGAGTCGTGCTCTCAAAATTGAAGTAATTTAATTAAGACAAAAACAAACAAACTTTTAAAAAATACGATTATACATGAAAGCTACAGTATTGAGTATTCCCATCAGTTCAAATAAATTTTATATTACGTTGACCCGTCGTTTCATTTTCTTCTGCTTTAGTTTTGACACTTACATAATACAAGTAAAACGCTAAACAACGGCATCATCGCATAGGTACTAACCTTAATACATACAAATAAGCACGCATTGAGTCTATAAAGTAAATTCATTTGACCTTGACCATTGATTGGTGCATCAGAAAAGAATATAATTTATGGTGTAATGTCATCTTCTGAAAAGAGGGATTAGCAATAAATGATTCAAACAGTATTATGTGCCTATTCTGCTGTGCAGCTTTAATTTTATAGGAGCTATAGCCACTACCTATTATGTGAACATCATGTAATAAAGCCAGTCGCTCTACCATCATCATCATTTTGACAACTGAGCAATTTACGTTGATAAAAAAGGCAATAATGTGCTTGCACCATTACCATTCATTCATCACCACAGTGTTTTCAACCGCGGGTGGTAACGAGATAAGGAAATATTTCACATTGTTGCCCTGGATTTTTTTTTCATAGCGCATGGGCAACGTTTTCACATTCTTAACCAATATAGAGATATTTATGTTTCTATATACTGTGGTCTATTGAAAACAACAACCAGCGACATAATCTTTTCTCTCAAGCGCTGATAATATACAACACCTCAAAAATTAGATGCAATGGAATGAATTAAATTTTATTGAAAGATGCATTCCAAAAGATAAAGTCTGTAAACTGGTATCAGTATCAAGGATGAGATCAGTCTGCACATACAGTCTAGAGAAGTAATGCACTAAATAAATTCCAGCCGAATTAACTAGGAACACTATCCCTAGGTAACAAAACAAGGAAAAGCCGACTGAAAATGATTACGCAAATACTAACCTGGAATTCACACGAGTTAGAACTAACTATGATATTAGAGTCTAACTTATGTGGTTGTAATTGTGCGGGGAAATTTTAACTTGTAAAATAAAATTTATGTACTCAGAAAAAAAAACATATATTGTTTTTTGATGATGGTGATTATATTTTGTTTGTATGGATGCATAAAAAACAAGGTAGTCTGCATCTTGGTGGCCAATGTATTATTAATCTTGTACTTGGTGAAAACTTGTTTTTCATAGAATGCAATAAATGACAGTTTTACAATAAATTATTGTTGTTTACGGCGGCATACATTACATAATGCAGTTTTGTGTGTGTATTTTTCTTCCGGCTATGCACCTCAATCTATGTAATGTATGCACTCTGAGCAGCTTTGGTTAAAAAAATTGAAAGCGGTCAAACTTTAATGTGGATAATTTTGTGATTGGTTACTCTTAATTAAAATCATTTTTAATACCCGGGTGACTTTTAAAAACTTTGGTCACTTTAGTTGCGTTGGAAAAGTTGTGTCATTTCAGGTGGAAATTGGCTATGTAATTTGTAACTTATGTAATTTGCTTTTCGAGTAACTTCAAAAATCCGAGAAACTTCATTAGTTTGGTAAGTGTGAGTACTTTAAGCGAAATCTTGAAAATAAATGTATTTTATTTGATAATTAAACAAAGTGTAAAGCACTGAAAATTTGGTAAAATTAGAAATACAATTTAAAAGTTATTATAAGGAGGAGGTGCGACTGCACAAATTTATTGAGATTGCTCAGAGTTGAAAATTGATATATAAACTTACTCTCATATACACGGATTAACTAAATGAATTGAGACGAACGGGTAAGACATTTACTTCTCACGGGTCTAAAACACTAAATTCACCATACTCATAAGGAATAAGTATGTAATAATCCATAAGTAAAATTTGACATAATATTACCTATGTAATATTTAATTGTGGGCCAATTAAAAAATTCATGTATAGATGATCATTAATTTTGGTCATTATATTCTATGTTTAATTGCGTCTTTATTTGTATAGGATGCATACATGTATATATGTATTTTAGTTTATTTTATAATTGGAACAACGTTGATGCAAAAAACAAAAAAAAATACTAGTGTTACATAAAGCAACATTCAGAAGGAGAAGCTGTAGATGATGCTACAAAGTTACCAAGCAGATTTCTCATCGGAGGGAAACTCTTTTTAATAACAAAAATCTCTATTTCTTGAGTTTCTCACCGTACAAAACCCTGTTTTTTGCAAGAAAATATGATTGTGGACGTTTAATGAGTTTTTGAACAAGGTTAATATCTCTCTATAGCTATCAGTTGCTTTATCGATACGGCAGCTGCCTGTTCAACTTGAAATGTCTGCCATGTTTTTTTGTTAAACTTAATAGGTAATTCCATGTTGTATTCTTACTACCTGAGAACAGAACATTGTAATACTTTACAATTTAACATATTTAAAAATGATACAAAAGTCGTACCATATCCTCCCGTCAGATATGCATTCATTATCATGAAAAATGGGATTGCATTTATAAGCATGTCTCCCGAACTACTTCTCTAATTACATCCTTCAATATTCATCATCATTGTTATCATCGTGGCTCTTGTTGTATGCTTTCTATAAAAACAAGAATGAGCATGGCAGACGTTATAAGAAAAAATTATGATAACCATCATCATAGAAGAGAAATTTCATAAACGTCAAGCTTGGTTGGTAAATCATGGTTAGTAGAGACTAAATACCAAATTCGAAGTCATCAAAAAAAAACAGGTTAGATAATTACAGCTAGTAAACTAGTATAAGAAAATGCCCACTGATCATTAACTTTAATAATAAATGAATGAAAAGAAGTACATATGTTCAGTTTCCAAAGTGATTTCATCCCGTGAGCAAAAATATTTTTTGTGTCTCTTTTATTTCGTTTATAGGCAAAACAAAATTTCTGTTTACTTTACTTGCTCGTATTCTTTTTAAATTTACGCATCATGGAAGTTACAGAAAAAGAAATTTTTGATACAAACATTCCCCACCGCTTCCTCAAAGAATTTCAATTTTTCGTTAGCAAAACTGAAGACAGGGAATATTTAACTGTCTTTATGGGAATACTGCTAGTAACCCTGCTCGTAATCAAAAATATTTTGCATAGGAGGAAGTTCAAATCTGGTCACGCTTCTTACAGTGACACACTGCCGTACGTGCAGTGGATTCCCTTTCTTAAGCTGCCATTTTTGGATAGTATTATTTTGGCTTACAAGGGTCGAAAAGGTAAAAAGAACATCGAAGGATAAATTGAAATTCAGAAATTCGCAAATATGTGCAATTACATGACAATTGAGTTTATGCTGTGGGAACTTTATTGTAGATGGGGCTAAGCTTATTGAAAATATAATACAGAAAATTGGACGTAACGCGAAAATTGGACTAGGAATCAAAACCCTAGTGGCAATTTCAGATCCCCTCATAATTCAAGTAATGTCGATTACAGCTATTCAAATTACAAGTCAGAATTAACTGTAAAATATCAAGAAACTTTACGTTTTGCAGAAACTTTTAGTTTCGACAAATCCAGGGCATTTGGAAAAAAATCAACTTTTATACTGTAACGTTTTTACAAGTTTGATGAAAGATGGACTACTGGCATCAAAATATGACACTTGGTCGCGTCATCGAAATATCCTGGCGCCCGCTTTTAAGTACAATGCGCTCACAACGTATTTTAAATTTATTAATGAAGAAGCAAAACAGTTAGTCCAATCGGCGACTAATGCTACTTCAAGTGAAAATGATGGAGTGGTTCGTAATGACAAAATGAGAGAATTAATTGATCATCATACTGTAAAAATTATTACACGTAAGAGTATTTAACAGAACGGTTTAAATGCAAAAATACTGTTTAAAAAATTAATTTTCATAAAATGAAGCTTTTGTCGTGTAGATATTATTATGGGATCTGAAAGCTTCAATTTTACTGAAGAGCAAAGACTCTCCTTTCATCAAAGTTTCAGGAGGTAAGCAACTGTAAATTATTTTGTAAGGTTGCTAGTTTATTAAATTGCTCTTCCAACTTCACCAATTAACATGAACTCACCTTTAGATTCAAAGAGATCATATTTGAGCGCATTTATCGACCTGAACAACTCATTCCATTTATTTGGTGGATGCATCCAAATAAAAGGAAGTTGGATAAGGAAATGGACAAAATTGCCAATATTTCAAACCAGGTAAACTTTAATACAGTAAATATAATTATGATTAAATTACAATTAAAATGTCCCTATTGCATCATCTCATCTAATTATAGATTACCGACATTTATCGAAAGAAAATGGTAAATCAGGAAAGCATGCTTAGCAGTACAAATTGTAATGGAATAAATGTTCGGGATAGTCTTCAAGAAAAAGAAAAACGGAAAGAGGAAGCTGAGTTGGGCATTAAACCTTTTGAGTGTCTTATGGAAATCATGATCAAGTCAGGATTTACTAACAAGGAAATTACTGATGAGATGGTCACGATGTTAGTAGCCGTAAGTACAACTGAATATTTTTATAGCCTAGAGGTTTTAGTCTCTGCGATTCAAGTAACTTATGTCAGTGATTTTGTACTTGTTAGGGTCACGACACTATAAATGGGGCGTTAGACTTGCTAATATTCCAGTTGGCGAGAAATTCAGAACATCAGGTGTTTATACACTTTTTGGATTTTATGCTCTTCCATGCACATGGGTAATTCGCTACTATTGTGAAGTATGCTGATCAAGCTCATTTAATTAACTTTTAGAAAAAATGTCAAGTAGAAGTGGATGAGCTTTTTGATTCTAAAAGCAACGACCAACTACGTGGCTTGGAAATTCAAGATTTTTCAAATTTGAAATATTTGGACATGTGTATACTGGAAAGCTTACGTATAACACCAACAGGGCCAGCTTTTATCAGAGATCTACAGGAGCCTTTAAAACTTGACAACAACTACGAAATTCCTAAAGGAGAGGTAGTTCTCGTGTTAACATGGGTATTGCACAGAAATCCAGAAATATACCCAAACCCGGAAACATTCGATCCGAATAGGTTTCTACCAGAAAATGTAAAGAAACGCCATCCGTACTCGTTTCTTCCATTTTCATTGGGAGTAAGAAATTGCATTGGCAACAAAATTGCGTTGCTGGAAATGAAGGTGATTATGGCCTGGATTCTTAGACACTTTGACATGCACACGACCGATGGACCAAACGATGTGAAGCTGGTATATGATGTGACGTTGAAACCAGAAAGGCCATATAACGTGACATTTACGAAGCGCATACTGGAGAATAATCGTGCGTAGTCATTTTCAAAACAACATTTCTACTTTTCTTTAAAAAAAATAGGGCCTGCATTTATTACTTAACGCTGTTAGTTTCTGCTCACGAGCTTATTTTGTGGTATCACCAGCCACATTAATTCAAGCAATTATCCCGAAAATCCCTTTTCTTGTTTTGATACTCCCATTGAAAACATTAAATATCCAATCATTATTAACCGTTTAAATCCAATTTAAGTTACCGGTGCATGACTCTGTTGGCTGAAACGATCTAGCATTATCTTCAAAATAGGTACTTGCAAACTCATTGTTTCCCAAGTTTGGAAGATTTCCTTGACCTGGTAACGAACTGGGCTGTCCAACAGCTTCCGGGCCAAGATCCGGACACCAAGTAATTTTTGGCGAGTACAGATGATAATTCTGTAACTGCTTTCGTTTCTCCACAGTCCACTCTGTTCGAGTGCCTACCTCCACTGTTGTTAGCCCCGCATTTTCAGGAGGAGCTGTGACAACATTGTCCAGCTTTTCCTCTGACCTGTGCAGGACAATAATCAACTTAAAACTTTTTCTTCCACATCCACGTCTAATCATTTTGTTAGCAATTTGAACTGAACGTACCATGTATAATTGTGTATGTTTAAAAAATCTCCGTATTCCTTCGATTTTATCTCACTAGTGCAAACAGAGTAAACTGATAAACTGTTATCATCGTTTCTTACTGCAGCCCTAGGCCAGAACCATACTATGGCGTTGCACATTTCATTTTGCGAAGCATAGCCACCCACAGTTGAAGTGCCGTTACGGTCAGTAGTTGTGTGCGTGCATTCTAAGGGATAGGTTTGCAAGGAAAACTCATTTTAAATTTATATAAAATAATAAAGTCCTCGAAATAGCGTAGCATACTTGAAATTATTGAATCCCCTGGGAGTATGGTCCTCTCCTCCTTTAAGGTGTGAATGGTCTGGTAGTAAAACAAGTAGTTGTCATCCTTCCAAATTGGTGGAAGCTCCTTACCGTTACTACGAACATGTGCAAACGACATGGCGACACCACTCAGGTGAGTGTGTAAAATCGCCGAGATAAGGTTAACTCCACCTGTAGACGAAAACATTTTTTTCGTACAAGCACCTCCACAATGTCCTTGTATTTCGTGATTAACCGAATGCGATGGTATCATAAAAGAAGGAGAGCCTGGAAATCCGTGTCCAAGGAACATTACTCCTGCGTCGTGTTTTCTATTTAATTAAAAGGAAAATTAGTCTTCTAAATTTGAAAAGATTTTTTTACCCCGAGACCGCACGTTATTCATTTTTAAAAAATGCACCTAGTCTTTTCAGTGTAAAACAATTCTATTCCATAATTAACTTCAATTCCAGGAATACTTTGTGGATTGTCGTGATGAATTTGCACCATATAGTATTCGTCAACCGACTCACTTAAGGGTACCTTAAGTATTGAAAGCAGCATAAAAGATGATGATTACAAATATGACGTTAGCTGCTTCAAATTGTGTTAACTTTTGTTGGGAGGACAAAACTTACCCCCACATGTTCAGGTAGAAAATATGGCGACCCACCAAGGCTAAATATGTAAATAAATTCACGGCAGTATTCATCGGGAATGTTGGCGGCACTAAAAAGATTGTAACATTCTACTCCCGGACGGTCAACAAACCGGTCAAAAAACTCTCTGGCGTTGGCTCCTTTTGGAGGAAAACAGCGCATCATAGCAATATGGTGAATATGACGACGGTCAACATCCGATTGTAGTATTGGACGATACTAAAATTTATTGCCAGAAATAAAAAATTACACTTTTATGTTATTAGCATGTTAACTATATCTTTGACTCAATTATCTAAATTAGCTTACGCCAACAATATGCTGCTTTGTGGTATGACTTGGTGCTTTGTGAAATGTACAAAGATATGTGGTGCTCTTCGCAGCAACTTCCTGCTGGCTATAAATACCCCACACGTTCATGTCGTCCAAACTTGTAAGTCTTTCGTTGCTTCTGTCTGCCTCTTTAACTCTTTCTGGGGTAAGGTCATAGTCCAGAAGATAGGTTGGAAAGCTGCCACGATTTTGAAAATGGTACTGAATCTCATCATCCTTTTCTCCGTATGCCCAAATTAGAGTAATAGTGTCGTCCTAAATTTGTTAATGTGTAATTAATTTTACAAGATAATTAAAGATTTAAGGCGTTATTTGTTTACAGCACGCTTTGTAAGAATGATTGTTTATGTACGGTAATGGGCAAATCATGATCATCATCGCATGTTTCAAAGGGTCTGGAGAAAGCAAGAAAGGTGTGTGTACTGTTCTCCCATGCTGTATGGAGAGTCCAATCCTGGCTTATATCCTCTGTCGGTATTTGATTACCAACTGCATGGCTGTCCTGCAAGAATAAAAGAAACTATATTCGTGCAATTTGGAAACTGAAGAATTTCTTATGTTACCGAAAAATATGCCCTTCCGCTGGGTAGAACGCCACCAATCACAATATCAGCCCCGGCCATTTTCCCCTTCCTCGACAAGCCAAATCCCACATATCCTGTGGTTTCCACGGTAACATTAAAAGCTACTCTCTTGTTCCTCCAGTTAACTTTCCATTCCAGCCAGTATTTTCCCTGACGGTCTAGTCTTTCCAAACGTCGGTACGGATCCCTTCCTCCAATTTGTTGGCTACCATGTTTACCTCCAAGTCCTAGGACACCAGAAAGATTTACTAGTGCACTTATTAAGATTATTGAAAGTTTTGTTGACGGAACCATTTTTTATAAAATATTGCAATAAAATTCGAATGTTAAAATGAGTGGAAGCAAATTTTTGCTCGTTTGAACCAGCCACTTTACCAATCATTTATGTTACATGTTTATTGCTTCATATTAGTCAAAATAATATCCACAAAAAAACCATAATCCTTCGTCATGTGCCACATTCTGTATGCATAAAATATGTAAAATCTTTATCATGACAAATGACAATCAATAAAAACATTCGGCAAAAGTTGGTTAGGTCACATATAAAGTGTTCGCTAAAGTGCATAGCAATGTTAAATGGTACCTTTTAACGGCAAAAAAAACAACGTGGTTACGGTTCACCGACAGTTTCCTATGAAATTTCAGATGAGGTAATGGAGTGTAAAGTGCACAACTGCAACTCATCAATAAAACTTCATGTAGTGTTTTATTATCGTACAATCTACATACCACAAATCTTCAATACTGCATGAAACAATGCAAGTGAATGCAACTGTAAACTTGTCCATTTTAGGCATTCAAGATAGATTTAGTGCATTCAATGATTTTGGTTTTTATTCCAAAAATTGTCCTTTACCTTAGTGGAGCATCTCAACGTGTAAATGATACGTACGCATGTAGTTTATACTAAATATATTATATTGTAGTAGGTCACTGTATTATTGACCGCTGCAAACTTGACCATTCATAGTACGCCATGATAATATTATGCTTCATATAAATGTCATGAATGAATAGTTGTTCGTTTTTGCAACAAAAAATTACTGATTTTAAGGAAAACCTTTCAGATTTTACAAGGAAAATTTGGGAAAAATTTGCGTAAGTAATTATAGTTTTTACTTTTATGAATGTAATTTTCGGTGTCAGAAAACACGCAATTCCATTACAATAAATAGATATGTACACATACACAATGCTGCGATTGGCTTCGGTTTAAGATTCCTAAAAAAGACACACCCATCATGATCTTCATCACAGATTTATGTAAACAACATATAGAACTTGCCATAAAAATTTATATTTTTGCCACTTTGTCCTTGATTACCTGTTACAATGAATTGCTTAAAAACCGGTTAGAACACAACTTCAAATACCAAAATATCTGCCTGGAGTGTTATTAACCTTCACCACAGCATACGAACAGCATTACGATGTTCTAAAGTTACAATGTATCAAAAATTGCAAAATCTTTGCCTGGATAGCTTGAATTCGTTGCTCAGTTGTCAACTGTTGCTCATAAGATACACTTATTTTTTAAACGATTTTTCTCCAAAAACCTTAAGCAAATTTCATCATTTCCTATAAACAGCATAAAACTAATTGAGCAAACATTTTCATTTCATTCTAGAATGTAAATATGATTTCATCAAAACTTGCAAATATTTTGCTGGGTGCATCGATATTGATAAGCCTTTCTGTTGTTCTGGTCACTGGAGACAACTTAGCTGGGAAGGATAGTGGCATCACTAAGCATAATACATATCAACAGTTAGAAAGACTTGACCAGGATGGTAAATATTGGCTGGAATGGAGCGTGAATTGGATAGATAAAAGGATAATTTTCAATGCGACCGTGCAAACTAAAGGATATGTAGCATTTGGTCTGTCGAGAAAGGGGCAAATACCGGGAGCTGACATTGTAATCTGTGGCGTTTTACCCAATGGAACGGCATACTTTTTTGTAAGTTTATGTAATAATTTATGTAAAAATATTTGAACGTTTTGATATAAAAAATGGAAATTGTACATTATGTATTATTACCATTTTTCTTGATTTCTTTTGCAGGACCGGCATGCGTTAGCAAATCAAATGCTAACAATAGACCCAAGTCAAGACTACACATTGCTCGCAGCGTGGGAGAACACTACGCACACATTTCTTTCTTTCTCGAGATTACTTAACACATGCGACGAGAATCATCATGATTTGCCTATTACTGTACACTTTAAATATTAAGCAATTCATTTTTAATTAAATGTTATAAATTTCTATAATTATAATAATAGCAGTAAATTTTTGCAGGA
>JAHZMT010005152.1:0-11602 GCA_027743785.1 Sinhomidia bicolor
GATTGGTGAAAACAGAATTCGAATAGCTGTTATAGTTTTTGAGTTATCGTGTTGACGGACGGACGGACGGACGGACAGACGGACAGACACAGACAATCACATAAAGTATGCTTCGCAACTTAATAATTGGCAGGCACTGCATGGCATGGCATGATCAGTTTCTGTGTTTTGGCTGGCTATCTTGTACAACAGTATAGGTGGCATAGTATTTAGGTCTAGAAACAGAATGTTGCGTTATTGTAAAAAAAACTCTTTTGTGTGTGATGTATTTTTATATGTAATGCTCCTTCTTTCTTCAGTCTTTCCTATATGGATCGTACAGGGTAAGGGCAACCACCAAAAACACGTAGATTATCACTACAAAGTTTCATGATGCATGCAGAATATATTCCTCTCTCTCTCTCTCCTGACTAGGTATATTGCAAGTTGCAAGAAACCGACTTCAGCTGTGACTGTGTGGAGTAAACGTATTGTTATTGTTATACTTACAAGAACTGGGGAAAGCGAACCTCAGCTAAGCTATATGTGTTGTATATATGTAAGTTACACACACATCGTCAATGGTGTAAATGCAAAAATGATACTGTTCTAAACCATTTTGTTCTGATAGCAGCTTTTACATGAAATGGGCTATATAGTTATATAGAAGCTAGGGAAACTTTATATCTTATCCCTTTAGTTGGTTTTTGTGTGAACACACAGGCACTACTCACATTCACACACGTCAGCAGCGTACCAACTTTTTAATAATTTCTTTGTGCGATGACTTTTTGTCAGCTGCATGAATATGTACGTGTTTATTTCCGAAAATCCTGTTTTATATTCGAGAAATAATTGTTTTATGAGAAAGTATAATATGTATTTTTGTTATGATGAAATGAAATAATTTTCGATATATACGGATAGGTAGCAGTGCAAAAAATAATGGCTTGGTCGACAAATAAATGCGTATATTTTTTTTGCATAATACATGAATGAATATCTAGCAGATAAAACCCGGGCCGGGCAGATGACTTAACAAAAACTCGAAAGGGGGAAGAAACGTAAAGCATTTTGCCAATTACTGGCATATGGCATTCTGTGTTATGCAATACGATGAAAATGTGAAAATACAGGTATTCCTAGGATAAAGTATTTTGAACTGAAATTCAAAGCATATTTTACCTATGTATGGTGAAGTTACAAAGTTTTGTTTTTAGTACGAATGGTATAAAGTACAATTCATGCTGCCAAAAGTTTTGTGATTCATGGCAATACGATATTGAATAGGCAGATGAATATAGGTATAACAAGTTTAAAATAAGAATTTATTGTTTTGTCAACAGTGTTTGGAAAGCAACTTTTGAACTCTTTTTTTATTTACTTTTAATAATGTCAGATTGTATATAATTCCGAAAAATGCATCAGTCGTCAAAGGTGTATTAACTAGTATAAATTTGAGATTTCTCAATTTCTTTTCATGAAAACTGGTTGAAATTATCAAGGTTAAAAATCATCCTAAAATCGTATGAATTCAAGGTAAAGTTTTAAATGAAGTTCCGAGTTTATATAAGCAGACATCAAAGGAAATGCATACCTTCTGTGTAACAAATGTCTTAAATGTGATGAAAATGACGAAATGATTCAATGTAATTTTGAAAAAATGTCTTATTATTAAATGAAACTTAAAAAATAATGTTGGGAGCTTACATTAAGTAGTAAACTATAATTTTTTTTAGGAAATTACATATATGTACAAGAGAACTTTTGTTTAGGAAATTACACTGAAAAAGCAGTATGCTACATGCGACGATAAAAGCGATGTTTTAGTACAGTAGAGTAGAACCTATATTTTTAATTTGCTAATACAACACTTGGAACAAATGCCTGGGAAAAAGCAACAAAATGATGATAAAGAGTGGATTACAATTAGATTATATTTTTGAGTAGCTGAAGTCTGACTAGCACTCTAATTTTCCTTGTTCCGTTTTTTTATTTCTACACAATTTTAGAAGCTCTCAAGGTTAGTTGAGGGATATATGAATTTTAGATGACTTTTAGCAGACAAAAATGACTTCATCATATTCTCATTTAGCTTTTCAAGATGGAACGCCTTTTTATCTTAACTTATTTTGGAAGGTAGTGCGCAAACTGTTGTATGTAATACGTATTCACGTTTTTAGAGAAAACAAGATTAATAAAAATTTTTAACTTTCACACAAGAATTAATTTTTGTAATTTCACACAAAGTAACGTTGAGGAAGCAAAAGTAAAATTCGTATTTATTTTAGTCAGGAATTCTGGCGATATGACTTAAATTTGAAAGAAAACTCACCACTGAAGAAATTGGTCAAGCCGTAAAATATTAAGGTGCTGCAAAAATAAACTTTTTAAAAATTCACTTTACTATAATATCAGCTATCTGCACTTTACTTTAAGCACTGCACTAGCAAGTAAATAACACTAAAAAGAAATTTCAATTTCCGCAACTTTGCAAATATTTTTTTCACTGTCAGTTAGTTAGTTTCTACGTTTTCAATTACCTATATAATCTTACATGATATGTCGATTAGTCATGCTAAGAATTGCCGACAATGCTGTTCTCTTTCTACCCGAAGAAAATATCTTTATGCGATTACGATAGTTTATTTCGACAATGCACTTTTATGGACTCAATTAGTCCTGAAAAATTGCACGATTTTGTGGTGTCTGCAAACTGCAACCAGTTACTGATGGTTTCATAATATATGGATAGGTACTTAAAAGACGTGCTACGTATGCTTCTTTATATTTTCCACATTGCGCAAAATATATGTCACAATTGCACACAGACCATGGGAATCCTTTAGAGCCAGTTTTTGTGACTTAGGTAGAACTTCTTTACACTTTATTTTTTCTCACTCAAGGATATTTAACACGTGTATGCATTATAATGCACGTAATCACCTGAACTGAAATTAAGATCCTGAGAGATTACTTCATTATAAAAAAACAAATGATTCGAGTTTGATAAATTGCACAATTGGTAGTAATGGTACTAACAACCTATATCCTATATTTTACACGGTCAAATATTTGCAATATAAGTATGTATTTAAGTTCTGAATGAGTATATTTATAGTAAGTAATTACCTATTCCCCGAGATAGTTTATTATTTTTGAGAAAATTGAACACTTTGAAAATAATAAAGAAACCTTATTATGAGAACACTCGTTATTTCAGTTATGCACTTTGGATATGAATAACATGTGGCTTTTACTGTCGAACTGTATAGTTTATGTTTTAATTTTTATCACACAACTTATACTTTTATAGAAAAATTAAGGAAGTGAAACCATGCATGCGTAAAGTAACAAACTGTGCTACATCGAAATTTTAAGGGTAAATAATGTTTTTTTTACCTTGCCAGTAGAAATTGAGCATCTTTTACTTCGTAATAATTTGCTCACTTATTAAAATTGCTTTTCAAATCCTCTAATTGTGGTTTTGCACTAACATTTTTGTACTGAGAATTTTTACATCACATTCGCCTCTTGTACAAAACAACACGTCAGTTCATTGTCAAGCAATTAAAATTTTAAATCTACGTGTACCTACACACGTTTCATTTCAGCATTGCAAATTTATTTCTTTACGAACAATAAAATTGTGATGTAGAAAAGACGCAGTCAATACGCAAGTATACATAAGTAAAAGTATAAAAAGTGAAGCATCTTGATTTGACCCTTTGTTAAACGCTTAGGATTTTTGACTAGCCAACGTATTTATTTACTCTTACAAAAATGCGTAGAAGAGGTTGCTTTGCAGCTTATATGCCTATCTATCTACTATAAGCATTTTTATTTCGCACAAATTTATTCCCCGACCAGACTTGAATAAGAATGTATACCTATACGTAAAACCAGATTTTCAAGATGAATCGTATATGAACAAACTGACTTATCCGTCAAAACAATTTTGCTTGTAGTTATACTGCGTACATCAACAACTCATTTTTTTGTTAAAAGTCCTTCAGGCGCTTGCACTCCCTCAACAGCGTAGTTTCTTTACCCCACCTATATTGCTGATTTTTAAAGGTTGGGTTTGCAGTAGCATTAAACTACTTGTCTATATAATTTTGAATTTATAAAAAATTCTCGATCGTCCGTCCGCTTTGATTGCGTGAAGCTAGTACATAATAAAAATATGTAATTTACTTCATAGTAGGTATGTATTAAACTGTGAGATCCTGAATTACATAAGCTTTAATAAAATGTTCAGAATAAATCTTAAAATTCAGTCTATACAATGCATAATGTTTTCAATGAATTGATTGTAAATAAGTAGAATACAAAGTATCATTTTATGAAATCTTTCATTTACTTACATACATAAAACAGGTAAATCCATATAGCAGAAAAAAATTATGAAAACTCTCTTATTATTATTAAATGAATATTAGATGACCCCATATGTTGTACATGTAGGATATGTTTCTAAATAATAGCTATTTCTGATAAAGTTTTGAGTTTGTTAGTTGTCAGTGAACTAATCAAATAACATGGTATTGCTCCAGTTATAATATAGCAGTCATTTCAAGTCATGTGTTTTTATGCTTTACATTCTTTTCCTTTTTCCATTTACCAACATTACTAATTTAGTATTTTGGAAAAGCAAGTATGGAATAGTATATACCGATTTTATTACAAATATTCACGAGAGCTATTGGTTGGTTTATTATTGTAATTATTAAGCAGAAGAATATTATTTTGAGAGGGTATCCAGTTTGTTCACTATACAGAGTTTGTTTTATTGATCCAGTGCATAATTGATGACAAGGTTTGACATAACAAAACAAAGACATAGAAAGAGTTTTGGGGAAGAATTTTCATGAAATTTTAATACACAGTTTAAGTTGGAGGCACATCGTTTTCTTTTTTACTTTTACTTTCCCGTGACTGTAAGGATTTATGTATGTATCTATATAAGCTTCTATTTCCTGTATTAAAAGAAGATTATATACTTCCAAATTTATAATCGAAACTGAGTCCAACAAGACATTTCAAAATACAAATAATAAATTAAAAACCGAAATTCGGCAATATTATATTGGCGACTACATGTTGAAAATACAAATTATATGTAATGTAAGACCTTGCTGAAAACGCTTTTACGTAGCACTGTCTTGTGAAATATTGTCCAATTTTACCTCTTCAACTTTCAATTTCTGTAATTCAATTTCTATGAAACGATATTTTCGTTTTTAATTTAAGCTCGATTGATTATTACACTACTACTTTACTGACATTTCAGTTTAATCTGGTGAACGCTTATTTTATGCAAAAGATAAGTTGGCTTGTCTGGTATGGTAGGTAAATGTCTAAGCTCACTGCTTTTAATTCCAGAAATCATAATACCTACCAAACATATCATTTTTTTGACAAGATGATAATGATGACTACTATAAAGTGAAAACATTTGTGTACTTACCGGAATCTGACACAGGTGTTTAGTGTTACTGCAGAAAAATATTACTTATTGCTGTCTGTTTTAAATGGAGGCCAGATCAACGGTATGTTTAGTCATATTAAGTATTAAGGAAGATCACGTGTTCACCTTACACTATGTTGCATAATGGATCAGCGTATATTAAAGATGCAGAAAATAGCAGCGAATTATGTTTAACTTTAATTATTTGATAAGTAAAGGATTAAGAGCACTTTTGGTAGAATTTTTAGCAATCCCAAATAAATAAACTGTAAGCCTGAAGGTTGTATTCTAAAATAAAATTCAATTGATCACGTGTTTATAAAATGTATACCATTTCGGTTTTTCACTGCTCTTCCCCCAACAATAGCCTCTTTACGTTTTAGTCCCTTTATCATGCGTTTAGAATGTTAATCATGCTTGAATTTCTTGTTAAGAAGCTTGCAAAACTTCACGCACAGTTTCAGTAGCAGTTTCTAATAATAGGCGTTGAGAATACAAATATATAAATTATTAACTCACAACAATCAGTGCATCATTTCCACATTTGTAAATTTATATCCTAAAGTGCTTTCTTTTCACTTTGGGAAATACTGAAAAAATTTAAAATCAAAGATAGAATTGCATAATTTGCAATTCAAGTTGTTTTCTTGCACACTACCTTCACTACTTTTCCTGCTTTCACTTGTGAGAACAAGAACCGTACTTTCCATGTATACGCTAGTTAATAAATCAGGTTAGCTTGTAAGCATATCTTGCAAAAATAGCAATCACATTTCGCATTATCAATAGCCCCGGCCCTGGTATTTTCTCTACAGCAAAAATGTGGATTGGAACATAGTACCTATCATTTATTATGTGTATTTACATTGTGGATGTTCTAGATAAAACACTATCCAACCGCTAACCCAACTGTACAGAAACAGAAAACATGTATGTATAAAATGTAGGCGCAAGCTCTACCTTTCTCTGTACTCGTGAAAGCTTTTTGTGGAAAGCATATTGTTAGCTGATACCGACTGGCATCTATATAGTATGTTAGTTCAATTGGTTCAAAGTATGTAGAAGGCAGGCAACATTATTACCATTACCATTACACCACTATGCACTACTCAAACAATATATATTTTGTCCATGTGTCCTCGTGCTGCTGGTACTAAAATTTTTGCTTATATTTGAAAGACCAAAGATAAAATACACATATACGTCTACAAGATGATACGGTTATCCACTGTGCAAGAGACTTTTCTACTTAATGATTTTTGCTCTATAAGAGAAATAATACGGCTTATTTATTTTGCGCAAAATGTTGTGAAAGCACAATAGATAATAGTTTTTTGGCAAAAACAAGCCAAACCTTAAATGTATGTACCTACCCTCGATAAAAAAGCAATAATTTCATTATAGTTTCCCGAAAAAAATGCATTTTATTTATGGTTTGCTTGCCACATGTATAGGGAAGTTTGTGGATATATTTTACCAAGTTGTAAAATTGAGTTAGTAAAACGTTTAATAATGCAAACGAAGACAGCAGTAGCACAGCATTTTTGATTTCATATATATACGCAAATACGCACTGACATTATGTTGGATGATGAACACTTTAATAAAAAAAAACATACATTATGCACGGCTTTCTTTCTTCTCAGTGTCATGCATCAGGAGAGTGGATAGTAGTACACGTACTTTTCTCCGCTAATTTTTATTAATGTACATCTATATGTATTTGGTGGTGGCAAAGTATTTTACGTGTATTGATCCAGTAATGTACGGGCAGCATGGTTCCACCCGTGCTGATGGAGAAAGCTCCAGGATTGGTGAATCATGGTGGTGTGTTGCTGCTTTCGGTTTACGTCAGATTTTTCTTAAATACTTTTCATAGTGCGGTAGTGCTCTTCCCCTTTGGTTGTTTAAGAATACTCAACAGACTCAAACCAAACAACACCTACATACACGCGTATCCTCTCATATGTCACGCTTTATAACTGGATATTTCTCAATTTTAGGAAAATGATTTTAATGATCTTCAGGTTAATCGTGCTAATATGCAATATAAAATTTGACTAGTGATTGTAGGAAAATCCACTAGCACCAAATAAACGTACATTTAGATAAGATCTTCTGCTACTTCATCTATTTGAATCATTACTTACCCTGTTTTATTTTTTTAAATTTAATAATAATGATTTCAAATACAACCTTTCAGCAAGAAGACTTCGCATTGAAAATGCAAGAAGATTACGTGGTCAGCATCGACATTTTCTGAACCGGAGCATACTACCTAGACGAGATATTGAAAGGGCTATATTTATACCATTTCGAACAAGAGGTTCTGTATCAGCAATAAATTTACCGACATCCCAAGGTATAGCAAGGGAAGCTACTAGTTCTACTGCAAATAATTTGAATCAAGATGGCCGAAGACTAGAATTAAACAGGGCTAATAATGGCAGTCACCAAAGAATAAACGTTAGCTCGTTTTTCATGGAGCTTACCTACTCCACAGGGGAGCCAAATGGCATTCACTTACTGAAAAATTCAACGGAAGCTCAAAAACGTAGACTAGAAATTCATGCTGCCAACACTATGAATATTGTTAAACACTATTGTCCAGCTAAACCGCATAAGATGAATCAGTTTCGCCTTTGTACCAGGACACAAAGGTGACTTGGCTCATTTAAAGGTGTCTTTTAGGCACAGTTAGAGTAAATACATTAATTCGATAAATACTTCGGCTTTAATCTTTATAAAAAATGTATAAACGTATATGATATGTTTATATCCAATTAGTGATAGTAATGATGTCTTCAACTTTCAAAATTTCACTGAAAATCCTCTTGAAGAACTGGATCCTACACAAGTTAAATGCAACACTAAAGTTGTAGTAATAATCCGAGATGATCCTTCAGCAAAATGGAATAATTCATTTACAGCGCTTTTCTTGGTAGGTTAAAAGTAAATTTTCATTAATCAGAGCATTCGTCAATAAAGTATGTAGCATATAATATTATTTTACCTAAACAGAGCTCTCTTGCAAAAAAGCATTTAAATCCTACATGCATCACCTTTCAATCAGAGACTTTCTTAAACACACTGGTGGAGCAACTCAATGATGACCTACATGTTTTCCCTTCTTGTCATGAGTACTTTTGCAAAACTCATAGAAAACTGGGGAGTGCCACTCATAATTCTCGATTCATGCATATCAAAATTAGTTGACTTGGACGAGATAGTGGAGTTTTGCAAACGATTTCAGATAAAAATGATTGATGTGGACTCTAGCGTGTGGTCAGGAAGCGGAAAGCAGAAGAAAGCAGGAGCTAAGCGTGTACGCCACCAAATACACAAAGCCTTGATCGAGAGCAATTTAAAAAGAGTTGGCGAAGCCATGAGTCAAATGTCATGCAATAAGAAGCCAATAATACAACACGCTAATGCTGGAACAGTTATTAATAATTTAGACTCAATTCCAATCAGCGATGATTGCCGAAAAATATTCTTCAACTTGCATGAACGTATTGGTATTTCACTTTCACTCTCTTTCGAGCAACAGAAGATACCCCATTGTAACAAAAATTTATCCAGTCAAACGGATTTGTCTACACAAATAAGCTTACTGGAGGATGGAATTTTGGCGGATATAGAAAATAGTGATGCTTTTAAATATCCTCGTAACCTCCATACTCCAAATTCCTGCCGTGTTAGAAGACCCTGTGTTGAAAATACTCCGCCAGCTAGTCGGGAAAATGGAGAAAGTCGACCAAAAACTAGTCACTCTAACTCTGATGAGGACTGTATGGTTCGTCGTTTATCTGCACAGGCTAATTTTGTAACTCCTCTGGTTCGAGAACAGGAGAAAATTTCTGAACTACTGTTCAACGAGTTGAATCAACGGTGGCGTGTTCATGGACCACAAAGATTTATACCAAAAAGTGGAGATGCGGGTCCCTATTGTAGTGGAATGACAGATTCAGAAAAACAACTTTTGCTCTCCATTATTCAGGAAGTGACGTACTTTGAAATGCTAAAAGATATCCGAAATGAATTAAAAGATTCAAAAAAGGATTTGGAAGGGAGGTTGTACGGGTACAATCCTGATTTTACCAACTTGATAGCATCTGCAGAAGAGTTTTTGCATGGGAAGGCATCTAGTATGGAACCCTGCAAAGATGAAATGCAATTTTATAAAATACCAGTGAGCTTTGCTTTATCCGACGCAGAAGTAAAATTCTTAAAATTAAAGCCACCAACTTACGTCGTAGGTCAAGAAAGTCCCAGTCAGCTAATCAAATTAGCTATAGAGGAGTCCACGTATGAATTTATTATTACAAAATTATTTTATAAATTCGAAATTTTATGTATTGCGAACATTAGGTATTGGCAATACCCTACTTTTAACCACTATGTGCAATGATTTCAGAAAGCTTTTTATGGACGCGGTAATTCGCACAACGTGTGGGTCAAGACGGCTATTTTCATCACGGTTAAAAATTCATTTTATGCAAAATAAAATTGCACTGAAATTTTCATATGACTTGTAATAAAAAATCATCTACCTACGTAAATATTTCTGTAGGTCTAATAAGACTAAAGTTATTGTCGTGATTGAAGATAACACTGAAGCACTTGAACTTTTAATCGTTAGTTTATATTGCATTGCTAGCATTAACACTTACATTATTAGTAAAAAATGAAATCTTTTCAAAACTGTGATACTAATTTCTGCAATATGTGTCATGCAGGCAGCATTATGGTTCTTTGAAAAAACTCCTCTGGCGACATTTCAGTCAAAACATTACTACAACACTGCCGAATTTCTACTTAGTTTGGACGCGTGCAGATTCTATTTCCGGTCGTACCCAGCTCACGGTACAACGAAAAAGGATGAGGAACGTATTTTCGAAAGATGGCTTGGCGTTGGAATGAACGGGATCTTACGATCATTTCAAAGTAAAATTCTTCTTATTGACTTTCCATGCCCAGGGATGCATCTTCAGCATTCAAAAAATATTTTAATGAATCGACTAAAGATAGAGGAAAAGTTAAATAATATAAAGGTAGATAACTTGGAGTATGTCATGTTCACATGTTGTAACAATATGTTAATATCTCAAGTTTTTTTTATTTGAACACTGTATTATTTGTAGAGTTTAATCATTTGTAAACCGTCACGAAAAGAGGATAACTTGTCATCTGTAGAAAATATTTTGGATGAGATTCAAAAAGCTTTGGAGCCGTGAGTATATAAACATATAGCATTTACATACAATGTGATAATATCGGCATCTGGACTTGAATGTCATCAGTTGATGATATCGCAATGAAATTATTTTCCCACAGTCGAGACAAACTACTTTTTCGAAAATCAAGACGAATGTACATGGATTTGAAACTGTACAAACAAATCGAGCAAAAGTCTAGACAGGACTTGAAAGCTCTACGAGAATGGGGCCTTCCAGAACCAGAAAACGAACATGAATTATGGGAAAAGCTCAGAAACTCGGAGCTGGTCATAAATGACGTACAACCGTCTAGAGAATCAGAACTTTCAGAGTCTTTTGAGGCTCAGGACTCCGAAGTAGTTAACTGTGAAAGTTCTTGCTGTTATGAAGAAAATACTTCAGAATCTGAATCCATATTGATTGATAAGAGTGAGACGAGCAAAAAGTCAAATAATTCTGCTGAAGATATAAACTTTATTTCTGAATGCGAAGAAAGTTTGGAAAGTTTAATTGTAGGAGAAGACCAAATGTCAGTCGCCAATGAGGATGTTCACCACTATTTTACTACCCTACAATTTCACGCAAATCGAGGTAACAGTGATTATAGAGTAGGGTCCACAAATAGCGCTCTTGAATCACGAGAGTGTAAAAGTCCGAGACGTGCAAATAGCGAGGAAGATCCACCAACAATTGACTGTAGACCCAACCAAGAATCAAATAAAATGGGTAAAGTAAAAATGGGAAAAATTACATCTCGATCAAGCAGTAGCGACGTACTCAACTTAAAATATATCGCAAAGAGTCCCACGCTGGAGGCAGACCATTGTACAACTGAGGTAGGAACCAACGACAATAATTGATTTTTTTAGGATGAAAAGCAAATAATATGGAAGAATATTATTGTCATATTGAACAACAATCTTATTATGTTTGC
>JAHZMT010005153.1:0-39249 GCA_027743785.1 Sinhomidia bicolor
CGAATTTTCAACTGAACTTTATCAAAATTCTTATGGGATTTGACATGGAGAAACTCAGGTGATAGAAGGTTGTGGGAGTAATTTGGAAGCATTTCATAGTACAGTATAAAACTTGTTTTAAGTAAATTTTTGAGTTCTCGAATTTTTTCGAAAATTTTGAAAAGTAGAACAGTTTGAAAAGTTCTCCATGTTAAATCCCATAAGGATTTTGAAAAAGTTCGGTTGAAAATTCGAAAAATTCGAATTTTTCCAAAACGAAGTACCGTTGTAACCTGACACTTATCATGTGAAGTTACCTTAATAAGGGTAACTGTATGGCAGAGTATCGAAGAAATCGGTCAGTTACAGGTCTAATATATGTCTCGTTAGTGGTTTAGCATCATGATCGGTGATTAGAACTAAAAAAGGTCATGATTGTTCTTCGGGATACTAGTACCCTGTGGTGATGTCGAATTGGTTTTGAAACCCAGTTTCTTAGCTTTAAATTGTGGTAGCGCTTAACTCTTAAAATTTGGTTTCTTTGCAGTGGCTTACACTGCCGTAGTTTCCAAGTTATCGTGTTGACAGGCAGTCAGACTGAGACACTCATACATAACCTTCGCTACTTAGTAATGGGCTGGTCGAACATTGGCGTATTCATCCTGACAAAAAATAGTAACATTTTAAGTTCTGAGTAGCATTCACATTTCTACTTCTCATTCATTCTGCCAATCTCATCTTCTCCGTTTGTTAGTTTTATTCATTAAATAGTCAGTTGTTAACATAGTTTTCATCGTTATTATTATTATTACGTATTATTATGATTACTATTAATGA
Source organism: Sinhomidia bicolor (assembly GCA_027743785.1). Lineage (NCBI taxonomy): Eukaryota > Metazoa > Arthropoda > Collembola > Entomobryomorpha > Entomobryidae > Sinhomidia > Sinhomidia bicolor. Next base: position 817 of record JAHZMT010005153.1, read on the forward strand.
CCTTATTACTATTATTGTTATTATCATCATTATTGTTAATAGATTTAGCTATTAATAAGTTTGATTAAGGTTTTCTAGTTGTTTTTCTCTTTTGACAATGTAACTTTTATAGAATCTTCCTTAATCTCTGTTTAAACTCATAATTTACGCATTTTTATAACGCGTTTACGTTTTTACTATTTTCGCTATTAAGTTTGGTTGACTTTTGCAACTATTTTTATTCATTTACGTATAACTTTTATAACAAATATTCATAATGATTACTTTCTCGGAAATATGACAAAGCATTACAACATTTTTGTCATGTGTGTATGTGTTTGTGTCGTGTTGTATTTTAATTAATGAACATGTCCCCTATCGTTTTCTAAGGTACACATGTTTAATCCTTCCACAACAACCTATTCTAGTTTTCGACTTGCTGATGATAGTGTAGAGTTACGAGTGTACTTTTAACTTATTTTTATTATTACTTGCTATTAAGTATGTTGTCTATCAAGTTGTACATTTTTGCTCTATTTGTTACTCATTTGCCAAGATATACTTTAAATGTTAAATTACTTATACATAATTAATTAATTTTGTAGTAATAAACGACGTCGGTTGACAACATCTTGTACTTCCTTCAAATTCAATCCTTTTTGAAATGCTCAGTTTGACAGATTTATTTTTCGTTTGTCTTTTTTTCTTATGCCACACGTGCCTGCTGCTGCTGTACTGTTATTCAGCGTATCGTATTATGATATTGAAAGCAGAGCATGCGAAATAATAGCGACGTCTATAAAGTGTAATCATTAATATTATTAGTTGATTTTGGTGGTGTGTAGAGTGTGAGTAAGTGACGAGGCTTTTACAAATGCTAAGGTACTCCAATATCAGTTTTATCAATTATATTTATTTTTTATGTCCATTCATGTATAAAGTTGTCTTTTGTTTTACTCTGTACTCTACTCTGTATATATATATGTATCTATTTCATTGCATTTGTTTGTATTGACCGCACTTCCGTTTTGACTTTTATGTTGTTATTTATTGAAACCAAGCATTGGAGCTAGTCTAAATCAGTTACAAGTTTTTTGAGCTTTCCGGTTGAATTACACACAAGTTGTTCTTCTGTGAGCGGTTGTTGTTTAAAAACAAGTTCACTGCCTGGCTGGATGTAATTGAGAAGACGTGTGGATGATGGATGGGAATGAATTTGTGAATCAGTGTTTTTTTAGTTTTGATCAACTTGGTGAAGGACGGAGACAGATTGGTACTGGTAGAGTTGTGTTGTGTGTCTGTCTGTCAAGGAGAGAGCTTTCTCTTCTCATGTTTCTGACCTGTCGTTTTGTCAACCACGTGTGCGCTTTCCAATTAGTCGATTTCTATTTTAATGTCTCCTTTGATACGTTTGCATTCTGCATGTTGTATTGTACTGTGTCAATTGTTATGATAAGAAGTACTTAACTTACACCACTACTTAATGGTGGGGCTACCCCCGATAAATAGTTTGTTCTTTTTTTAGCTCCTTATGCTAATATTTATGTAAATTTCTACGCAAACGGTATGTGTATAAAACGTTTTCTTGTTTCGCATTTTTTTGGGGATAAGTCGTATTCCCCATGAATGTCAACCTGTTTCTGTTCAAAACTCATCGAACTATCTGTTCTACGTAATATGTATGTATGTATAGTACCACTTGCCTGCTACTTTTGCTTGTTGAGGCTTTCCTTGTTTTAGTGAGGAGTTGGAAGTGAAAGTGTTCAAGACTGGTTCTATTCTCTGAATTACTCTTTACAGCAATGTCACATCAAGAGGAGAGTCATTCTACCCCAGCACTAATTCAGGCTTCAGATCGTCTGGATGCGGACACGGGTGACCCTAGCAGTTCCCTAAGTAGCATTCCGGAAAACAACCTGCTAGAGAGCTATACTCGACTTAGTATTAGTTTAGAAGATAACGGACTTTTCAAAGCAGTGACAGAGGTGAGCTTGCATGAGAATTATGAGAACTGTTCTGAAGTTTTTTTTTCACAGTAGATAAAAATGTAGTGAAATTTATTGTACTTTTCCAGGTGCATGAGAGACAAGCTGCAAGAATGAAAACGCGTTCAGAATGGTTTTTGTCCCCGTCCACATGCCCAAAATTGCCTCCTGTTGACGTGGACGAATTGTCCAATCCGTATTTGATTCTAAGAGAGGAGTCTGCAACAGCAAATTGCTACTCGGGTAAACAACCTCAATATGTTCCAACGGGATTCTGGAAATATCTTGGTTCATTTAAAAGTAAATTGATAATCATCATTTTCAGGTGGCGTCCTAAGTTCCAGTAACGAGTCCGTGAAGCACCAACCCATTCGTAGAACGTCGAGCAAAGAAAAGGAACGTCGTTTAGTCCGTCGAACTTCGAGTAAAAAGAACAAAGAGAATGGTGCTTCTGGTGGAGGAGGTGGTTCCAGCGGTTCTAGTAACGGTGGTGGATCTTCTTCAGGCAAGAAACTGTCCACCGCTCAACCTCATCAACTATCAGGTGCTGATTCCAATCATCAAGCAGTGACGTCCTCATCTTCTACCACCACATCGCCTGCTCCCGGTGAGATAGGAGATGTTGGTGGCGGTGTTGTTGCTTCAACTGGGGACAAGGTATCCAATCCTTCACGCCGCTCCTCGTCCAACCCGTATGACTACATTGACTGTACCGTAAACACTGCAGGCGTTGCTGCTGCTGTTGAGTGTCAAGGAACTGGTGGTGCTAGTACAATTCCCGTGCCACCCGATATTTGCGGTGTGGGTGGTGCAGATAGTTCAGTCAATAACACTACTCTTGCCAACAACGATGTATCAATGGATAACGGAGCCGCCGGTGTTGGTGAGGGTGGTTCCTCGTCCTCCGATCGTGCGACTCTAGTGTCGGAATTAGATTGCACAGAAACTGATGTTCAGACATTTCATGTCACCCTAACGTACAAGCCGAGAATTTAATAGCCTTTTTCTCATCTCAAAACAAATCTGTTATACTCTTACAATTTTTGTTACAAAAGCAACTACTACTACCACCCGTACCACGTACTTCGCTAAACTACATTCTACACTACATTTATTGTTCTACCGTTTTTACTACTACACTCGACAACGTCGTCATTCTCATCAGAAACCGCCATTGACCGTGCTCGACTCCTCTTCCTTTCAATCACTCGTCAAACAACCAAGCACAATTACTACTACTGTTACTACCACATACTTCACTACAAAACCTCTTCGTCAATACTCTACTGTATTCACCGCACTGTTATTACTAGGAAGGATAACTAACGATAATTATCGTCTCTATTTTGCAAACTATACGTAAGCCAAGCGAAACACACGAAACAAGGAAACAAAAATACACCTCGCTTACGAAGCGTACGCACTCTCAAGTCTTCACACAGTTAGCAAGGTTTCAACGTTCTCCTTTGCCAGGACCTCAGCGTCCTTCGTATCCGTAGATCTATATGTACATGTACAGTTAAAGAATCGTATCTCTAGCTCCGACTCAGATACTTGTCAAGTTTTTACGCTCATGCTTACCTGCTTCGCTGCCTGAGGTATTCTGTTTTTTTATTCTTTTTACAACCTTATTTTTTGCTAAACTATTCCCAGTTGTTCAACTAACAAATCACAACATGCTAACCACATGCACGAATCACTTTTCGTTGACAAGCCTGAATACTCACTTTTGTTCTATCTACACAGCGACACTGGACACCTCTGAGGATGATAGGGTGTCAAAGGAACTTTAGACAGAAACTTTTAATTAGGAAGCTAGCCAAGTATTTTAGTATCTACGTATGTACAATGTATTGTTAAAACTATCATGATTGCCAATTTCAAAGTTTACTGACCACACAGTTTCAGCAGATTGCACAATCTTTCATAATTAATTACACAGAGACACGTGTACTGATCAGCTGCTTTTTATACTTTAGTTCTTAATAAATTATTATTTTTTTCTGCGTGCGGGGAAACTTTGTTGTAAAATAAAAAATTAAGTAAATGGTATGTAAATTTATATGAAGTCCGTCACTTCGAAACAGTTGGTATACAATAATCATAAAAAATTATAAACGTAACAAAACTTTTAAACTTAACATCGTGGTTGGTAAATAACTTATAAATATAATAATAATGAATTTTACAGATGAAAAGATAGCTGTAGTTAGCATAATTAATTATATATTGTTACGACTTTCTTGTGGTACTTGGTAAACTTTTAAGACTGCTTCACATACATTACCTATTTCACACTCACTCAAAAATATTTAATTCATTGATAATTATGATCATTAATATTAATTACCAATTACTATTATTATTGTTAATTATGATGCGCCTTTGTAACTACTATATAATTACTTGATTTAAGCTGGTCATCGTTTACGACAACTCCCTGCTTCCTTACAAAATGTAACCAGTAACCACACTACTGCACTCAACACTACTACTGCACAGTTGAGTCAACCGTCTCCTTCATTTTCGTCAAGCAAGCAAGGGTGGTAGTGCTGGGTGGGGAGTGGCGGAAGTGCAAGGAAGCACGTACACTCAAAAAACGCAATTTATCAAAACTTGTTCAAAACTGCCTCTCTTTGTCTTCAACAATTTATTTATTGCTATACATTAAGCTAATTATAAAACTCACTACTACTATTTAAAATAATTAATTTATTATTATCATTTCTAGCGTATGGTTATTATTATTATTGCTAAGAAGTCATTCCGGTTCGATTCCGATTTATTTACTGAATACTGCAGCAGTTGATTTCTTCGAAAAATAGATCTTATAAAAAAATGATCAAGGTTACTGAATATTTAAAGTTGAATGACGAGACTACTTTGCTGAGAAGGACATTGCAGAAATTAGGATGAAGTTTTGGTGCATTCCACACAAATTTCGTCTGAATTAACATATTTATTTTCCGAATTCCATATTATCGGTTCATTTTATTTTCTTTTTTCCTACAAAATACTTTTTCTTTGTGGGCTTGGCACGTTTCTTCGTTCCAACTAATTTTCAAGCTTTTTATTATTAATTTGGTTGCTGAACTTTCATTGCCATTTACCACGTTGTAGGTCACGTTTAATTATCACGCCAGCACAGTTTGTATTTTTGAACATGAATGAATCGCATTCTGCCTGATGAACTTTCATTCTCTGGCAGACTTACTTTTTGGCTTTTAATTTCTCTTGATTTCACATAATATTTAGTTGCCAACTGGTTGTGATGTAAATGGGCAAATGGGAATAAATGAATAGTTTGAAAGCATTATACAGTCGACACTGCTACTATTATTCCGCAGTATTAGCTTTGCAGCGGGCAAGAAAGTTATCCTTGGTCATCATGTCGCGCACAGCTTATATACTTTGTACTTAAAATATTTGGAAAAAATATCGTCATCGTAAAGTGATATATATTTGATGGTAGAGGACGCTAACTGCGGTTCAAGATCATTTGTCTCTCCACTTGTTAAGCAGAATTGCTAGTGGGGGAAATATGCTAGTGGTAGTTTACTACTAACAATGCATTATGTTGCAAGGTGATAGGTAGCAAAATGAAAGGCAGACATGACAAAGTTTTTACCAGCCAGCCAAAATGAACCTAGCAAGTAATTGTGTGCGTTTCTTTATTGTTGCCAAGCCACATGCTGCTGTAGCGAATACTAGTAATAATGACAAAGACAAGCATTGCAATTCGGTTCAAATATCTCTTTGTCTTCTTCTAGAATAGTTGTATATTTGCAACGTTAAGAGCTAGAGTACAATCTACAAACAAAAAAAAATATTTAACCAAACGATAATTTATACACGCACCAATAATCCAAGTATTTATCTTGCCGCATTTTCATTGAAATAAGTTAAAAGTAATTAACGCGTTTGATATTAATTAAAATATTGGATTGTTCACGAAATAGTATATTTAAACGTTAGACACCACCAACGTTTCGATTAAATAGTTATAATTATTTTCTAAATACAAGGTTACCCACACAATAAATAAATATTACCAGTTTATAATTTGTATTTATTATTATTATTATTCAAACATTATCCGCCAAAAACAAATTAATATTTATATTATTAACAACTTTCGGTACAATATTTTTTTTATTATTATAACAAACTCATGAGGTAGCACTAAATAATATATTGTTACTACGCGCTATATAACAACCATATACCTCACACAGAGGTATCAACAAGCAGAAATAGTCTTTTGCTCGCTTTTATATTCTATTTTTATGATTATTTTTGTTCTTTTATTTTTAACGTTCAAGAGTACCAAGAATACCAATTGTTATTATCATTTTGTTATCTTATCATCATCATCATTTTGTGTTTTTACGAGCAGCTCTAGAAACGACGACATGCTCTTGTAATTGTTATGCTTAATTATTTGTTACTTTAGTACAGCACGGTTTAATACATTATCATTTTAGTTCAAAATAAAAAAATAATCGCTATCAAGAATTTCGAGCTGAAACAAACTTTTCTTGCTTTCCATACATTATTACTACTACTAATTGTCGTGTGGCTATTTTTAATTTTGCACCTTTGCTGCTATGTTTCGATGAGATCATCATCATCATCTCATGTAAATCTCCATGCCAATTGAGCTTCTTCAATGGCATTGAATCACCTCAGGTTTCAGTTGAATTAGATCAGAAAGTATGAACTGCTTGCCACACAAACGGAATGACGAGCACAACCACAGTGCTTACTGCTGAAGCAACGTTTCCTCTCGGAGATGACTGCAACTCTTGAAACTTGGAAGGAAGTACACCAACAATATTTTTTCAACGTAGCTCTAGTAATGATGAACTAAGTGAATAAATAAATCTAATGATAATGTTATTGAAACGAACGTAGTAACTTGCTCCAAATTCTTTTCACGTGGCAAAGCTAATTTGTAGCACTTGACATCGCGTCGTATTCTTTTCGTCATTTCTACGGGACCACCTGTAGTGCATGCATACATTAATATGTAAATCTATACATTGTCACGTTTCATTTTGTTACGGGCGAACCACCATCCCGTTAGTGTGTACAAAGTTTTTTTTACTTCTCAACCACCTTTTTAATGTCATGTCAAATTGGGAGGACTGGAATATAATTTTTTAAAAATTGTTATCGCTAAATTCCGATCTACACATCAATTTTAATTTTGCGTAGAGCATAAAGGCTCTTTAAAAACTCGTGAGTTTATCACATGCGTTACTGCTACATGTAACTATGTAGGTCATTAATTTTAGACATGCGTGAAATATTAAATTTTTATGGAACTAAATCGAAGTCATTATTGAACCAAATGATTGATTTACAGTGGAAAAAGGATTGAAAGTTTAACCTTCTAAATAATACATTGCGTCCTCGTAGATCTAACTTTAATTAGCCATGCTTGTGAAGCAAAAACTCTTTTTGTAATGTAGCCATCATCATCACTATCACTACTGGCCTTTAAAGATGTCGGAGAAATTTTTCATTAATGTGTCGTGTATTTGAACTCAAGAACCATTAGCTCACTCCCTGGATTGAAACCTGAGAACCCCCTCTACGCCCAGTACCCTTTGCGTGTGTAATCCATAAAGCTTCTCAATATATAATCAGAACTAGCCAAAGCATGGAAATAGCATTTTAGGTATGCATCTTCTTTGTCAACTTTTTTGTACCATTACAACACATGCTGCTGCGAACACGAATATTAGTATTATGCTGAGTCTTGGTGACCACGACAAGAAATGAATTTCATTGAGAAGACCTGAATTCTGAAGAATGAGACAACTGAATTAATTTACTGATTTATTTAAACAGCATACATAATAATATATTATATCAACTATTCTATAGATTGAAAAAAATTATAACATTCACTTGGCTGAAATTAGGTAATACATATATAATATTTATATTCATACTGTTGCAACAAGAGCAAACTACGTTTTTTAAGTCCCTCCCAACTTTTCTACTTTTCTCGTCAGCACTGTAGCTTGTAACTCTCTACCGACTACTGACGACACTTTCTTCACTGATCACTGTGTCGCACTTTCAATTCACCAGCTACCACTTGAACAGTAGCCGGCTCATCGGCATTATGTACTATATATATAATAATATGTTCAATATATATCGTATTGTTAACATCACAAACATTCAATTTCCCAATAAAGATTTTTAAAATTTATTTCCAATCAGTAAGATAGATTTATATTATAACTAGTAGTAACAACTCTCTTCTCGAATTATATCAAATATGCCAGAGAACAAAAAAAGTAGTAATAATAGAACACGAAGAGACACACTCTAAATAATAATTAATAATAACAATTGTAAGAACCGCTAAATATGTTATCCAGATACATTGTTTAAAATTCTTTTCAAAAACCCTAATAGCCAATATATAATCAGTTGCCTGTCTAATAATAATTTTCCTAAAAGTATTCTTTAAAAAAGTCGTCCACAACATATCATCCGGGTTCTATCTACATCTTGTTTCTACTCATCTCCTATACAAAAGAGAGAAATGGAATGATTTATTCAACTTTGCTTAATAACTGTAAGTTGGTAAATTAAAAATTATATTAGTAAATATCCGGTATATTATCTTTCTGATAGTAGTAGTAGTAGTAGTATATAGTATGTATTGAGATGATAAAAATATAAATCTTAATTAAACAATTTCTTGCTCCACGTTTCATTTTGACGTGCATTCAATCTTATAGGTCAATATAAGTTTTTTTTGATAAGGTTTGTTTCTTTTACAAAAATGTTCATTTAGTTCTGGTGAAAAAAAGAGAAACACTCACGAGGAAATAATAATAACTAATCTATCTAGGTACTTACAATTTAGCTTGTTCTAACTTGAGATGTAAATCTGATTTCCAGCCGTGTACTAAATTCGCTGAAACACTTACCCTCTTCAATTTCATGTCGTTTTCACTTCGATCACTTGAAATGAATCAGTTTAAGATACCTAGGGTTACTTTTACGTAGCAAACTAAACATCTACATCTTTCTAACATCTACTACTTAAACCAGTCTATATTTTTATTTTTATTAACTAATGTTAATAAGCTAGACGAAAAGGGGAGGGAGGAGGCTAGAAATATGGACAGCCAAAAAGTTACACATAAAAAATCCACACAAAAATTTACGTCTTGTCTACAAGAGCATTATTTATACAAAACAGTTGGGAAGAGGAGCAAATCAACAAAATATCATGTTTTCACAACAAAGATGGCAAACATATTAAAAGATGAACAATTATTAAAGTAGTTACCTAATTTAAAAGAAATTGGACAGACTTTGTTTTGTCAGGACAGGAAAAACATGTTTGTTGTGTGAATAGGCGAAAAAAACGTGGCGGTGAATAGAGATTAATTGTTAATTATTTTTTTCAGTTAGAATAGATAAAATTGAGGGGTTGCAGGTGTGTTAGTAGTATACAATAATAATAATTATAGTTGTTGTATTCTTGTTCGAGTGTATCTGATTCTCTCTGTCGTTTCGTTTTCCCATTGCATGATCATGCTTAACGGCGTTCATAGGAGCGAGATCGGGATCGAGAGCGACTCCTCGAAGCACTCCTATTTGGAGAATACGATGGAGAACCACGTCCCCTTCTAGCGGGGGAGTAACTCCGACTCCTTGAGCGGTTACGGTCACCACCGCTACCATAATCTTCCTTCACTCGAATATAGGAAGTCTCACCCTGTTTGAACATGGCGCATTACATTTTAACCACACAGAAAAATATTGCTTATCATTATTTATTTATGTGTGGGGATGTTCGTATAACTTACCTCATGGGAACGGAATCTAGAGTCGTCCAACTTCTTAACGGCATACTTCATGTCCTCATAGCGAAGAAACTCTACGACTCCGGAGCCGTCCTTGTAAACGTCTGCAAAGCAAACATCACCAGCCTCCCTCATGTGGTCCTTCAAGTCTTGCCAACTGCCACTTGGCGGAAGCCCTACATTACCATTACAGTAGTAGAATATTGTTTTCAAACATTAGCTGTTAAATATTCTTAGCAAGAGTTCAATAGATTTTATGAGTAAACTTTTTCTCTCTTTTCCGTCGTCACCAAGGCATATCCATAACAAAGAGTAAACTAAACACACAAGGAGCAACAACGAGTGTGCTTGCTTTTTCTAAGTTATTCCTTCCTTTTGTGAGGGTAGGTGGGCATACCGACAACAGTTCTCCATCATCATATTTATGACACGCCAACAACATCAACAATAACAGCAACAATAGTGCAGTAGCTGCAATGTAAGTGGAGAGGAACACACTGCGTAAAAGTGCGTACGCGTTCAGAGGTCAGTTTTTTTTCAAAACTCTATTAAAAATTCAACTCTCTAGCAAAAATGTTGATGATGGATGTTCATATGATGATGAAGAAGGGGAGGTTTTAAGGAGAGCGAGCGAGAGAAGCCTTTCTTCTTCTTAAAAATCTTTAATCCCTGCAGATAAGATGATGATGCCACAGGATCTTGTGATGCCGGCAGTGTGATGGAGATGATGCCGATGCCTGATTCTAAATTCCTCTTCTGCTTTTATATCCCAACATTAACAATCCCTCTCATTATCCTGCAATCTAATTATTAATTACTTTACAAAGTACTTTTTTTAAAGAGCACACTTCTCCTCCCATCCTCCGCCGTTTATCGGTTTTAATTATATTTTCATTCCTTTTCCTTCCAAATATTTTCTCTGCATCCTCCTCCTCTTTTCTCCTTCCAAAATAATTTTTTCCGTCAATTTTTCCTTCCATATCTTCCCTTCCAACTTATTTACAATCCTTCTTCAAAGCCAAGCCAACTTTACAAACTCCGATCCTGTTTTCTCTTTCTTTTTCTCTCTCCTTTTTACACGACAAGTCAGAGGTTTCCTGTGCTGCCACCACAGTTTTAAAATGTCCCCTAACTGGGTCGGCTTTCCATCTTTTCAAAAAATAGCACAACAATAACAACAGCAACAACAGCAGCAACAGTAGCAGCAGGAGGAACAGCGCAAGTGAAGATTTTCGTAAGGAACTAGAAACTAAATTGTCACACGAACAAATTAACAAAGAGAATTAAAGGGAATAATAATCTAAATAGAATTTAAAGATTGAAATATAATTTTGTTGCCAAATATTCTAGCGAGCTAAACACAGCCGAAAAGTAAAAAGCAACACACGACGGAGACTTGTTCATTTGTGGAAGTCGGGACTTTGAAATTTTCAATAAGAATAAAAAAATGTTTACAAGTTTTCTCGAAAAGTTTCGTAAAGACAAGAGGAGTGTGTAAGAAATCCGGGGTTAACTTGAGGGTGATCCATAACATTCCCATTTAAAAATACATTTTAACAATTTAAAAGCGATGTATGTCGGCACAAGAAAAAAATAAAACGTTTTAAGAGAACGGAGAAGGTACATACGTGTCTACTCAATATTTCCTTGTCTTTTGAAAGAAAGAAACATTTAAAACACACACAACATTTAACAGCGCAGCAGCGGTAACAATAGCAGCAGCAGCAGCGTCAGCAGCAGCAGTTTCAGCAACAACAAATAACAACGACTTTACTCCTTAATCCTCCAAAACTTCATTCCATCGATGGGAAAACACACCGCTCCCTGCTGATTTTACTTTTTGAAATCTTATTCAAAAGACGCCCGTGTGACCGAAAACGACTTACAAGATGAATCCTATGCTTATTTAACCCGAAACTCCTCCCCTCCTCCATATTCCATGGTGATGATGCAGGTACAACAATCCTCATTAAATCCTCAATCCTCTTCCCTAATCATAATGTACATGTGCCGAGTCTTTTTCCTCATCACCACAAGTGTATGTTATCAAGAAGCGGTCAAATGACAAAATAGCAGAACACTTTAAAAAGTAAGAATGCCTTGATGATGATGATGGTGCATTAATATATTTATGACAACTTTTGTTAAATATCCTGCCACACTATTTACTTTCCACCCGCACAGTACAAGATCCCACGTAATGTTCTCCTCCATGCCTATGCCTTTGTCCGCCATGTGCATTCCCACGAGGAGTAGGAGATTACCTTGCGGCCCTGCTTTCTTTTTCTCTTTTCTATATGAATTTTCATCCATGCTCTCTGACAGGTTCAATAATGTAATCTTTTCAACTTAGATATGCGCCTGCAGCAAGATGATGATGGTGGTGCCTGTAGCTGATGAGCTTGGAAGACCGATTCTGATCGATCCTCTCAACAAATCCCAGCAGCAGACGGACAAGAGCAGCACAACAGATGAAAAGAGGAGGAACATACAAATTTTTGGAAGGAGGAAGCGTGTTAATCCTACTACTCGGCGATGCTGCGGAGGAGGATGCTGACATTCTTGATGACAAAGAAGGTGGTGATGAAGAAGGCGAAGCAGATGCAGATGATGATGATGATGCGGAGGAGGATGAAGAAGAGGCTTTTTGCGCTGCTGCTGCTCCTCCATCTGCGGAGAATAGTAGCAGTAGTACTGGCAACAAGTGATGAGGTGGGGAAATTGTGTTATGGAGGTGATTACTCAGCGGGAGGAGAAGGGAATGATGATGATCAACAACGCTTTCTCCCTCTTTCTCTCTTTGCCGAAGGATCATCATCATCCCAACTTTCGCAATCTGTTCATCATCATCATCATGAAGAGCAAGAGGTTTTGTCACCGTACCAGAAACCATTACGCGATACTGTGAGCGTCGTGCAGGGGCTCCACGTCCTCGTCCGTCCCCACCACGACTGCCGCTTCCACCACCTCCAGATCTTCCCCGTGTTCCCCCACGGGGGAATTCCACGCGCAGTCTATAACCGTCGTAATCGTAGCCATCACGCTTTGATACTGCGTCCTCGGCGTCACTAGTAAAAATGGAGAGCAAAATTTTTTTAATGCTCCAAAATATAGTGCAAATGCAAATGAATATTGTTGTCATTTCTTTTCCTTACCGAGGATCTTCAAATTCCACAAAAGCAAATGGTGGTCCGCGTCGGTTCTTCAGGTCAACGTATAAAATTTTTCCGTATCTGTAGAAAAGGTCTTCAATATCCTTTGTCCTGATGTCTGGAGGAAGATTTCCAACGTAGACTCGGCACTCGTTACGAGACATGACGGCGTCCTTCTCCTATACACTTTCTCTAGAAATTAATGCAAAGAAATACACTTTAATGATAAACCAGTTAATTACTTGATAAACACCAACACATATATTTTCTGACAAATTGTTTCATTCGAGTATTTGAAGGCTCAGTCGTTACATACTCTCTGCGATAACGAAAAGGTGTCCTTAAACTCTTATTTTCTCAACCGACCGTGCGTGCGATTTCTAACTTTCGTAAAGCAAAAGCTACAAGAGATATATATTTTTTTTTATTTCTTCTTTGAGAAAATGAAAAAAACAACGCTACAAAACTGACAAGGATGATGATAGTAGTAATGGCTGCCAAAAAAGTTAGTGAGATTAAGCCAAGCAACTTGTACGAGTAGCGCAAGTTGTTATCACCACCACCATTATTACTAGAAGTGTTCCCATTGTCCTAGTATTAATACTGTTTTCCTCCATACATACCTTCAATTGCAGTTTGTCCCCTCTACTACAATATACTATATATTAATATTGGTGCTACAATAATTGTATACACCGTTATATTCAGATAATGATAATGTTAGCAGCCAATCCTAGGAAAACAACAACAAGTTGTCTTAACATTAATACGCTGCTCTTGTTTGGAAGAGCACCACCACCGCCACCGCCACCTCCAGCCTCAACACAAACCACTAATTGCACGCACGGTAACAACAAACGGCAACTCCAACATGAAATGAGCACAACTTCACCTACTTCTCAGATAAGTGTTCTTACTCTGGAATCGTCCAAGACAATAATAATTAATAATAGCCAAAGGTTCCTTCTCAACTTTAGCAGGCAAGAGAAAACTTTCTCGTTTGCGTTATGCTTCTGATGTTGATTATTATGGTTCTGATCGCATCAGAACAAAACGCTGGCTTCTTACAACAACTAACTGGAGGAGGTACAATAAATAATAAGCACTAGTTGACTGTTAAGTGCAATGGAACATTTTAATTGAAAATATAATATTTTACACGTCACCTATACAAGATGAGCCTAAATTAGATTGCCTATGTTACATGTACAGTACATATTACATATTATAATAGGTAATCAATACATTATGCAGCAAGGTTTACTTCATTGCTAGAGCATGCATGCATGTATGGATATTGACTTTGCTAAAAAAAATACTTTACTTTACTCCTATGATTATTATTCTTACTGTTACGAATTTATTATTGTGTAGCTGAATGAGCAATTTCCTGTGTTGCTCGTCGTGTATACGAGAAAATTATTAGTGAGAGACAACAGGTTATTGTTATATATTATTTTTTATATAGATTATCACACGGTAATATTTTATGTGCTCAGATAATATCTATCATTCGCAGTTTGAAAATAATGGACTCACTTTAACAGAAAAAGGGGGCTGGAGAGCTTTGAAAAAACATAAAAAAGTAAATAAAAGGACCGTGCGGTGCTCGTTATTAGCAGTTGTGAGGAGAAGAGAAACTAACACTGAATTAGTTAGTTTGAGAAAAGAAGTGAGGAAATGCCAACAACAATGTGATGTGTTGTGTGAGAAGATGAGGGAAGGTGGACGGTTTCAGTTCAAAACAAGAGCGTGTGCGTGTGTGTGTGTGTGTGTGCATACAACAGTCACACGCAAAAAGCCTATCTTTTCAATAAAGATGCATTTTGGTTGGCATTTTGGATTACTACGAGACCGTCTTATTAAACGGCAACCTGTAATTCTGTTCACGCTATGCTCTGCCGAGAAAACGGTGAGAGGTGGAGACTCAGAGGGAGGCAGGAGCACAGCATACATACGTGGGCACAAACCTTCCATCTCGAACGTATTTTTCGACAAGATTTGGACAAATATAGTAAGGTGGTGTGCGTAGGTACTACACTACGCCGCCGTGTATGCAAGTATGCATGTATGAGCAAAAGTACAGTCCCAGACGCCATTTGCTGATGGGGTGAAAGAGAGCTACTGGGCATGGTTGGGCATACAGTGTAGAGTGCACAAAGTACTGCTGAATGACAGGATGTACATGCCCATGTGTGTACGTAGCAGCAGCAGCAACTGTGCGTGTGGCAGGGTAGGCAGCAAGCAGGCAGCTTTGTAAAGTTCACAGGAAAACGCCGGTAGATGACTATCATCTTCTGCCACAAAATCCGTGTCCTCCTTTGCCCACCACAAACAAACGCACCAATTAGCAGTACAATTTACAAACAGTGCCTCTAGTGCAAACGGACTTGCCTGAAAGCACTTTGTTCTCTTCCCGGTTTGCGTTGTTGCTCTGAGGAAATCTGGTTGTGTGACATGACGTTTCCTAACTTGCCGTGAAAGCTTCCATCAACACCAAATAATCTGCCTTGGCTCAAAATGATAACTGTGCATGATTCATGATGATTAAATGACTGATGATGATAGCGTAATGCCGTACAGAGTACATATTATAATATTACCTTGTCCGTTTCATGGCGATATGGCACTCCCTTCTTCCCTACTCACCACGCATTGCATTCCATCTCTCATTTCATTATTATAATATTATATTACGTTTCCAGCTACAAAACTGCTGAAAAATTACCATTTATACATAATAATAATATGCTACTCAGTCGTTAGCATTTATAAATAGTGGTGATGACATTAAAACGTCATGTTTCTTTCTTTGCATGGATTTGGTCACCGTCACAAAGTTTTTTTTTATTGAAACAGCGCTATCTCATGCTCCAGTTCTCTCTCTCTCTCTTTGCTGCTGCTCTTGTCTCTGCATTTTCAGTTTCGTTTACAGTCTTTCATATCATTCCATCATGATGCATGCATGCAGCTTTAGGTTTACTTCACTCATTTTTGTAACTGTGCCCAAAAAAATTAGTGAGACCGCAATCAACGCAAGTAAGTAAACTTGTTCTGCTGAGAGTTAAGCATGTTCTTTTGATCTCTCCATTTACAATACACAAAATGACGTACCTTGTGAGTGACACGATTAGAAAATGTACATTCTGCAATTTCCTCTCCGTCTCTCAGCCTCTCAGTTCCCTTGTCTTGCCTGCAAACCAGCATTGCATTGCTGCCGCTGCTGCTGCTATGCTGATAATTGTGCTGCAGTGCATTCCCCTATATTTTCACCCTACTCAAAGGAAAGAAAATAGAAGAAAAAAAACATATTTTCCCTGACTTGCTCCTCCACAAAACTGCTGAATACTGCTGTATACAAACTGAAATAGTTTCTATATTTCGACTACTACACGCATTTGTGACGATGACGATGATTCATGGCAAAAGAGAATAATACTCAGCTTCGCTGAATGTAGTTTTTACGTACGTACGTACACTGTAGCTGTAACAAATAATGTTTTTTAAAAGTTTGGAAAAGCTGCATTTCAATCACAGACTCAAGCACAGTGTTTAGTTTGAACAGGCATAGCAGCACAGAGAGGACCAGTAAAAAATGAAGACATCCTCTTTCCATCTGTGTCCTGTGTTTTACATTTGAAGCATTCTTATACTCCATCTATGCACATCATGTGCCCAGCCAGCCACTCACAGAATTGTACAATTGGAGAATTGAAACATGCCACTAGTCGTACTGTTGCATCCTACAATATATTCGAGAGAACCGAGTCAATCTCTAACGGTGGAGCTCAGTGGAAATGAGATGCACTAGATGAGATGAGAGACCAGTAAATAGATAGACAGTATGACCATAGTAATAATGACCAAAATGAGTAGCTACGCTGCAGACATTGTCAACTACTTTGACTTGGAAGGTTATTCAAATACCAATCGTTACCTTTTTAAGAATGATGGTAACACCTTTAACAATTTTTCTAACACATTGTCGTCGTTCTTTCAATTGGCGTGAAAAATTTTTTTAGAATTATTTTTATAAAATTTTTATAATATAATTATGAAAATTATTTGAAGAAAACCATATCATGAATTCAACAGGAATATAAATGCTAGTACAAAGTATGCAAAAGGCAAAAGCATTGACAAATAATCTTGACACCGAATTCATTTCCGCTTCAAGTTCCTATACTTTACATTGAAAATTCGAAATTTTCACGCGCACCAGCCTTGTACTGGTAATCCATCATGTTGTCTTTGGTGCATCGTCAATGTACAGACAGACAGTGTGGATGAGGCGGACCACCGAACATTACACAGCTCGAGTCGCAGCAAACATTTTCCATTCCATACATTTCTTGCTTCTTTTCTCCACCAACTGACTCGTTCCCATCATCCATCTACACAATCCAACTTGACTATATTATGGATATTCCCCTTTCGCTTTCGAGGGTGGTCGTTCCACGGCTCTTGAGTAAACTTGGTAAAAAAATGCAATCGGACGTATGTCAATATTAGGGCCGAAAAGATATAATGAGATAACAACAGGCTAATATGAAATTCTCATCTATAAGTACATGATTTCACTGGTGCAGTATTGGAATGGTTATGGTCGAAGTTCTAACCACTCGAGATTTTGAGAATTAATTCCCAAACAGGCTTCCACTTCTCTTGTCCACTACCCACAGCAGCAAAGAATGTCTGAGTGTTCTAACTCGATCACTCAATGAAACTAACTTTGCTTTTACTTCTGGAAAAAACTAATTGTTTTTCAGCGTACGACCGGTTGCACTTTTTGACAAATGTCCCTTGCGGCCCGTCGTCTGACCACCCTCGTTGTTAATCCTTCTTACTTACTTACTCTGAGCGTTCGCTACATTGGATCTTATTTTTTATCTTGGAAATAAATAAAGAAGGCTGAATGTTGCATGTTCGTGCATCTCGTTTACGCACACAACAACAGCACTCGTATCAACTACAATAAATAATACATGCATGTTATGCATCATCCTTCTACTTCAAAAACTCAAGCTTCGCATACTGAAAAACAGTCATCCCCTGCCAGCTCCACCACCAGCACCACCACCACCACAGATTACACACACCACATTTAACTTATCAACTTTTTCTGAAAATGAGCAAGAGAAGAAGAAGGGAAAAGGCACCCAGTCATGCATACATTTATCTTCATCACCACCACCACCACTGCATATTACTACTCTTATTATTATCATTCACGCTCTTTTCTTGCTCGTCTCTATTTCACACTTTTTACAACATCGTCACCGTCGTTGTCATCCTCCCCCATGCATGTTCCCTGTATCCAATGATTTGATCAAATTGTAAATACGAGTATAGCCTATTTATTTACTATTATCATCACACGTACATACAGTGTACCAGGATCAAGTTGGTCGACAGAGGAAAAAAATGGCCAAGATGATGATGATATAGCCAACAACAATGCAATAATGAATAATAATAATAATAATGGATGTATAGAAAAATGTGTGTGCATGCATTGCAGTAGTATTTATCGTGCAAAATTGTTTCAAGAAGACAGAATGGTGTTTTTGGTGTGCGAAAGGGAGTGAGTGATCAAGTAACATCATCATCCTCATATCATCCTCATCATCATCGTCGTCGTATTCGTCGTGAGATGAGGACGATGATGATGAGG
Source organism: Sinhomidia bicolor (assembly GCA_027743785.1). Lineage (NCBI taxonomy): Eukaryota > Metazoa > Arthropoda > Collembola > Entomobryomorpha > Entomobryidae > Sinhomidia > Sinhomidia bicolor. Next base: position 19,448 of record JAHZMT010005153.1, read on the forward strand.
ATTATGATCATGGGTACTTGTACTAGTACACACTCACACAGTCTGTTGTACTACAGAGACTCTACTTGTTCAAACTAAAAAATACTTGCACCTCCGCCACCACTATTTTCTACTTTTCTATATGTACTACTTACTTAGCAGACGGTCTCTCTGCTACCACCAATAACAACAATAATAATAACAGCTATACATACTACCACCACCACAACATACTCCTGCTGCTGAATCATTAAGATCGTCATTATTAAAGAGAATAAAAATAAAAAATAGATTCAGCAGAAAAGAGGCAGCAGTAAAAATACACACAAGAACATACATGCCAATGTATACACATCCTCGCAATAATACAATATTATATTCTTCTTCTATTTATCATGTATAAAAAATAAATAATAATAACATCATTCACATCGAATAATCGTCCGAGTCGGAGTCGTCCTCTCATTTTTGCTCTTTTCATACACTTTTTATTTTTTCACCTATGACCTCTCTCGTCGTCTTCCTGTGAAGAGCGCACACACACACACACTTTTGTACTGAGAGAAGACATACATTACACATTGCTGCTGCACACTTTTGGAAGAAAGTGAGCAGGCAGAACGTTGGAGAGAAAACTAAATAAATGGGGACATATTTTGACGTTCCCTGTGTGTGCTGCTTGCTGGTGATGATGTGTGCCTGCATGGCTCATCCTTAAAAATTTTATTTATTTATTTATTCATAATTTGTGAATGTGCTGTTCTTCACGAAGACATACATGCGCACATATAAAATAATACATTTATTAAAATCCGATAATCTTCTCTCTCAAAAGAAAAGTGTGCTCTGGCCCTTGAAAATGGAATGAGGAAATATGCAAAGAGTTTTTGAATGTAAGTAACTTTGGTAATTAGTCATGATGATGTGAACACTCGGCTGTTGGGGAAAGTCGCTGAGAGCTAATGCGTGGCGTGAGAAATTGCCGGAATTTGGCAGTGTACAGCTGGTTTCTTGTTGTCACGGTGATGGGCACGGAATGCGGATGACCGATCAGTTGTTGACTCTGTTGAACTTTGAGCAGTTGTGACAAGTTGTGTGAAAGTAGCGGATGACTAATTGCTGTTTATTATGTGAGAGGCCGTACGGAGAAAGTAGTGCATTTTCTCTCCGTTTTGTTACCCGGCACCATGTTTTACAGTAGTTGGAAATAAAGTGCAAAGAAAAGTGAGTGGCGGAGACATTGTGACAACAAAAGAGCCAAGGCCCTCTGTGGCCTGATGCACCTGGCGTTATAGCAGCCAGTGGGGATTATTTTTTTGTGTGCGGCAGGGTTTCTGTGAGATTTACTTGGGCTCTGTTTGTAGAGTAGGCACTTTGTGAGAAAGACAAGTGGGTCCCGAAACGTGGAAAGGGAAATGATTGAATGGATGGCTCCTCTCTGCTACTGCGTCGTCGTCGTCGTAGAAGAAGAGAAGCAGGTGAGAGGCTGCGGAAGAAGAACACAGTGAAAACTCGCAACGAACAAGTTATTTGGAGAGAAAATTGTGAAGTTGGAGGAGAGGAGTTCACACGTCAAGTGTGAGAGGAAGTGATTGGAGACGGAGGCGGTGATTTTTGGAGGGGAGGGGGAAGGGGACTGGAGGAGGAGAAGGAGTGATGTGATGGACCCAGCGGATTTAAAAAGGAAGGCAGCAATGTCAAGGTGAGTGGGGAAGAATGATAGTTTTGGTGGGGGTGGTTGGTGGTGTTTGTTCGGAGGGATGAGCGGAGGGGAGAGGATATACATGTTTGTTCTTTTGTCATGTGCAGCAGTCGTCGACCAACTCGATCCCACCCATTCATGACCACGATGACTCGCAAAACCATCATCATTTCTCCCCGCCTTCCGTCAGACCGAGAACTCGCGCTTCCATTGTAAGTGACAGCGGGACACAATCTCTCTTTCCATCCTCTTGTCAACATTGTCTCATTGTCTCATTCCGACCTTACATTTCTTTCCATTGCAGGCATCTTACTCATCTTCTGTGGAACGCATTCCCAACAACTTTGCGACCATACGAACTACGTCGATCGTGACGAAGCAGCAGAAGGAGCACATGCAGGAGGACATGTACGAACAAATGAGTGGCTATAAACGGATGCGAAGAGAGCACCAAAGTGCACTGCTCAAGCTGGAGGAAAAGTGCCGGCTGGAGATGGAGGCGCACAGAAAAATGCTCGACTCTGAGTATGAGAACCTGCTGCAGCAATTTTCCAAAGAGTTGGAGAAACTGCAAGCGCGACACACTCAGGAACTGGAACGGAAAATCAAGCAGAATCAAAGTGCCGAGAAAAGGCTCACCAAGGAGATTGTGGCGAGACAGGAGCAGGAGAGGAAGAATTTCGAGCTGCATAAGAGGAAGGAGTATAAACAAAACAAGGAGAGGTGGAAGAGGGAACTCAGTCAGGACGAGAGCACGCCAAAACGGCAGCGCGAGGCCACACTTCAGTAAGACTTTTTAAAATTAATTATTAAATTCTTGGGACAAAATTACCAAAATGCTGCATCGCTTTCAGGAGCCAAAAAGATAACTTGAAGCAGCAAGAGCAGCAAGAGGAGCAACGAATGATTAGGAATCATAAGGATTATTTGGACTTGGAGGTGAGGAAATTCCGAAGGAGGAAGCTGCTGGCGTACCACCAGTTGGAGCAGGATCTGCTGCGTGAGGTAGGTCACACAAATGTACTGATGTGCATTAGCGACTATCATAATTTATCAGGATACTCAGTGAGTTTGCGTGCTCGTTTGCAGGAGCTTAACAAGCGTCAGCAACAGCTGGAGCAGGCCCACAGCGTTCTGCTAAAGCAACACGAGATGACACAGGAGCTAGAATACAGTCAGCAGCGTGCGGTGCACCAGCTGAGAGAGGAGCAGGTGAAGAAGCTACACCAGACCGAGCTGAACAACCAGCAGGACTACATGAAACGGGCAGAGGTGGAGTTGAAGAAGAAGCACGCTTTGGAGTTGAAACAACAACCGAAAAGTCTGAAGCAGAAGGAGATCCAAATCCGAAAGCAGTTTCGCGACACTTGTAAAATACAGACTGTGCAGTATAAAGCACTAAAAGCTCAAATCCTCCAGTCAACCCCGAAAGAGGAGCAAAAGCTTGTGATTAAAAAGTTGAAGGATGAACAGAGGAGAAAGTTGGCCTTGCTTGGAGAGCAGTATGAGCAGAGCATTGCGGAAATGCTACAAAAGCAGTCGGTCAGTTTTTCTACTCGCTCAATTTTTTGGAGAGCTGAATATTAACGGAGGAACAACGTGTTGCTAATGGTTAATGGCTAATGGCTCTGGTTTTTGTAGATTCGTCTGGACGAGTCTCAGGAAGTTGAAGCACAACAACTCAAGGAGAAACTTGAGAGAGAATTGGAGATATTGATTGCATATCAGTCGAAAAATAAAATGCAAGCGGAAGCTCAACGAGACAGGGAAAGGAGAGAGCTAGCGGAAAGAGTCGCCGTTCGAAGAAGTCTTCTAGAACAAAAGGTGAGAACAAAAGGGACGGTCAATTCCAATGTTCCCTATCTGATATTCCCTGCAAATTGTAGATAGAAATTAATTTCGAGACAAATATTGTGTTGCCGTTTCATATGAAGATGCGAGAGGAACTGCAGCAGTTTGCAAGTGAGCGAGCAGAGCGCATTCGTCTTCTGCAGGAGCGTCAAATGAGAGAGCTGGAGCAGTTTGATGAAGAGTCAACTAGACGTGGGTTCAGGTACAGCGAATTGCATACATTGCTGCGATAATACTTGCAGCATGTTTTCAGCTCATCTTGCCGCTGGCGTACCATTTGATGTCAAAAAATAATCATTAAATTTAAATTTGTTGATATAGTGCAATGGCGCTAACGGAGCCATCCCCGCATGACACCTACCACGAAGACGATGCCAAGTCCGGAAGTATGTTAAGTTTAGTACATAGCAATAGCTCCACATCAGTAGGCCCAAATAGTCTATGAAATAGAATTCCTTAATTAGCTAAACAAATCAATAGGCCTTTACTACGTCACCCGAATGGGAAAAACAATTAGTCCAATTAAGCAAAAAGGTACCCAGAGCGTAATACTTCCCGCATTATAATAATTAATTAATTACTTTGTTTCGAGTGCTACAAATACATTCAACATTGCCATTTTTGCCAACTTTCTTCATACTTGTGTTGAAAAATACTAGATACTTGAGCAAAGTCAACAGGAACACTATTATCACAGTAAAATAATCCAAAGTCCCTCTTCCGCTCTTCAGCTACCTTACCTGACCATTTAAGCAATAGACTCCGCATTCATTCATGTCTTCTGAACACAGAAAGAGTTTCTTTTTTAATTTTAATTACAAGCGTTTAAAGCTATTGATCAATTAACGGCATAAAACATTAATTACCTGGTATCTTTACTTTTTATTACTATGTATGTATGACCTTTTAATAGCGGTTCAGCCGTGGGGAGCGAGGAAGATGGTTATTATGAAAATATGTGGTCACGTTTATTTAGGTTCAACGACAAATTGGTAGTGAGGAGGGAGGGAATGCTTGCGCTAACTTGTTGCATGTTCAGAGCCAGAAATATTAGGAATGCTTTATATGGTAAAGTTGATGATGCTATTATTATTATTATTACTATTATTATCATTATTATTAAATCAATTGTGACTTGTTAGGAGGAATGTTAATTTTGGTAGACTTTTCTGAAATATCTGAATTGAATATTGTAGAGGTATGTAATACGTTTGTTCACAAATTTTAAAACAAGCATTTGCTCCAAAGCATTTTCTATATATGTTGCTGGTACTTTCAGCCTTGTTTTTTCGCGTGATAATTTATGCATATACTGCTACCAATTAATAATTATTAGTGTGGTAGTAGGAGAAAACGTTGTAATAATAATTCAAAGTGTTTGTTGTGTACACATTAAAACCGCCTTAGTTTGTTGAAGCTACTACTACTTTCCTTTTTTTCGGTTGTTTAATACTTGTTAAAATGATGTTTAACCAGTGCGAGTAACACTATAATTTTGTTAAGCCAAGTTTTCAAAGAAAATATTGTTGTCATTGTTAGCCAATGTTTTAATTACACATTTATATTTTAAGTTTAAACTAGTTAGGAATCACTTGTTGCAGTTATTATTATGCATGTTGTTACTGTTCTTCTTATTATTATTAGTAGTAGTAGTCGTATGAGTCGTGTGTAGTAATAATATTATCGTTGAGAATATATCGAACTACCAGTCAAGAATCCTGTCGTCGTTCGCTATTCGTCGTTACTACTGTTGAACGATAATAATATATAACATCGTACGAAAGGATCCTTCTCACTGTCAATAAAATACGATTAATAATAATTAGTAACAATGCTACGTTCCTGATGCTACCAAGCAACGTTTTGTACTACTGTTATTAATATTGTTAGTTGTAGTAAACGCCTGCGGCAAACACCTCACTGTCTTACTTTGCTGCTTAGCAATCTATAGGGGCACAATGAAAGCAGAAGACACAATAGTAATAATAATAACAACAATAATAATTCTAATGATAATTGTAACACAGAGTCTAAAAGCATAATAAAAAGCTATCCTGCAGTTACTCGCTACTGCTACTATTGTCATTCAAATGTGTAGGTTTAAGGCAATTATTGTAATTAAGAAAGTATATATATAATAATAATTAATGATAGGATAATTAGGATATAAGCTCACAAAAAATTAACAGAAGAACTACAAAAATCTGTTAGTTTTTAGTGCCTGCCAGTCAGCCAGTCAAACGAACATTGTCCCTGCAGAGCACTGAGGTTATCAGGAGACTTTGTGAGGAATGGAATGCCTACTTATGAATTACTATATAGAATATATAGTTGTTGCTAACAATGATAATAATAACAGTTCTGTTTTAACAATTGTTTGTTGATTATTATAATAGTTAGGTTTTTCATTTTTAGAAGCAGCGAGAGAGAGAGAGGGCGCGAGATAGTTTTGTTCAGCTTCTTATTTTAAATACTTCTGCTGCTCTGCACGAGGTTTCCAAATGTGTCAAGATTTGTTGTTAACACTGTGTCATCGTCGCGTTACTAAGGTTGATTGGCTAAAAAAAACGATTGTAATATTAGGTTAAAAACCCATTCACTTGTAACCTTCACGTTGTGAGTGCTGCCTTCGTTCCAGTTCAAGCTTTTAGAAAGACATGAGCGGTTTGTAACCACTGAACAAGTTTCGTAATTAAATAATAATAAGTGGACATGTTTGTCGGTATAAAGAATAAAGTCATTTTAGAGTACAGCCAAATGGAATAGTAATTTTTTTACTATATTGATAAATTTATGAAATGAAATGATCGTTGATGAAGACATAAGTGCTTAGAAATACTAATAATAAATGAATATGTAAAATCGTTTTAATCAAAAGAACCGAATGCTCTTAAAGTTCTAATTAGTTACTACTATTAAGGATGATATGAGTCGCTGTTTTACGTGACATGTGTCAAATCGTTTTACGGAAGACGAAAGCATGACATTGTATTTTAGATGGACAAAAAATGAAAACTAATGATAATAAAGATGATAAAAAAATAATTAGCAATGAATGCGGGTAGGTAGCAGCGTACAGTGTACGTGGATAAGTCAAGTGATTAAATGCTGTCTGCAAAGTTTAAAAAGTAGTTGTCGACCTTTTACTAGCCTTAGCTAACAGTGACATACTAAGAAATAAGAAATGATATCAAAATTCAGGAGAGAGAATTAACAAGGCAAATTTTCACCATTTTAGGTTATTGTAAAGTTGGTCTGTGGTCTGGTCACTGCTTGGTCAAGTGATTAATAAAATTTTTAGTATATAAAATGGTGTTTTTAAGCAACAATGGTTAAGCGTAAAAAAGTTGCCCATGAAGAGCTTTAGTGTTTAACCTTGAAAATTACTACTCTCTAATGTGAGGTTAAACGATTGAAAGGAAACGTGTACGTACGTAGAAGTACCTTACTAACTCTATATACTTAACTGGTATACTTTGCAAAAAAAAGAGTTTTAATTTAAATGTTATCCAGAGAAAGTAAAGCAATCCGGTTTTATCATCATAACAAAAGGTAATTTATTATAATAACCTTTAAGTTTTAAAGTAGCAAGTCAGGTTCAGTGGTTACAGTAAACGTTGACAAACACCAAAAACTGAACATTTTTAAAAATTACACCGCAACTTTTGGTTACAGAGAGAAGTCTAAAATTGTGGAGTTGCAATTTAGAAAATACGTTGCTTGATGCTGTCGTCGAGCGAGAGACGTTTTAACAATAAACTTTAAAATATTCATAATTCTACACCACCAAAATAACATTTAACAACAATGTTAATTATATGAAGTATATGATGTAAGGAAGTAAGTTAATCTAGAAAATCTTGATGCGAAGCACATTATTATTATTATTATTATTATTATAATTATTGCTATTTTAATCATTATTATTATTGTTATTAGATTTAAAAGAAAGAACAAGCCAATAATCCCTTTTATTCTTTTGTTTTTTGCAGTTTGCTGCCGTTTCATTGTTTCAGTCAGTCTTACTGTTAGTCTTTTTAATTCTTTTTAAAAGTAGGAAGACAAGTGAAATTTTAAAGTTGCACCTTGTATTATTAATAATACACTTTAAGTGGTATTTATAAAATGAAAAACAATTTCTCATTTTTACACCCTCTTATACACGCAATTTCTAAAATGACTTAGAGTATTTAACGTAGAAAGTAAAAAAAAAAGTTTAACAAAAAGAGCTGGCATTTAAAACGTTGACAGTTTAATGAATAATAATGAAAAGTGCGCATTTTTAAAACTGTCTCTGTTCAGGGAAAGCATTTATTTATATCTTTTCGTTGAAAAGAAAATTATGTGAGAATTACCTCGTATTATGATTTAGCTTAACGACAACATTATTGATTCTTCTAATGATAATGGAATCGAAACGTAAGAGACATATACAGTAATATTATTATTATTATTATTACGCATGTTCTATGTAACTAATTTGTAGATAAACATTTTAAAATAAGTTAAGTTCTGCCACATGAATAATGTGCATGCTACTGACGACATGCTGATAATTATTTCATTCAATATTCAAAGAAATTTTTAGATTTGAAACATTTGATAAGAAGAAATGCTAAATAGTTGAGAGGAATGATGAACAGGGCGGAGTAGGATTGTAATAATTTAATACTTGTAAGAAATATTCTATATCTAAGCGATAAGTTGTATTTAAAATAATACTATTAATACTATTATTATTATTATTATATTGCTAAAATGATAATGACGGTAAGATAATATATTATTTGACATACGTTACAAATACTGTTATTGATGATGATGCTATATAAATAATATATTACTACATACATATATATATATAATATATATTGTAAAGAGAAATAACGCGATTTAGCCGATGAACTAGGGAAAAGTACAGATGATGATAAAACAAAGCCCAATTATAAAATTGTAACATGACATTGATGAAAAAAGATGAATAAGAAAAAAGGAAATGAAATGTAAGAAAAAAGTAGTCGACGCACATTTGAACGAACACTTTATTTTTTTTCACTTGATGCGCGCACACTTCCCAACTTGAAACATACACACGTTAGCATTTTTTATTCATAGCAGCAAAAATACAAAAGAAAATACAATATGACTTGAGGGAGCGTCCAAATACTATCGTCTGCAAACTAAAGGTATATTTGCGCATATTTGTTCCAAAATGGATGATGCGAGGATCGATCTAGTTGATTATCGAGATCATCACAACAGTAAGCCGTAAAAGTACTAATAATATTTTGAAAACATACTAAACTAAAGACATAAGGATAGATCTATACGGAAGGTTTTGCTAGAAAACGTCTCTTTCTGCATGGGTTGTACAAATATAAAAAAATTAATGGCATACATGAAACTGGCTGTTGGTTAGTCTTAATCTACTTCATCCTCCATTGACTTGCTAGCACCTGGAGAAGAGACAAAAATGACGTCGTCAGCGATAATACTTGTGGTCGTGTGAGTACTTCCGCTCTCATCTTTCACCTCCCCATAAGAGATTCTACCGGTGACGTAAACTCGTTGTCCTTTGTTCAGGTACTTGTACACGGTGTCCCGCAGATACGGCTTGAAGACACAGATCCGGTGCCAGTCTGTTTTTTGTAGAATGCCACCTAAAAGAAGAATCTTGAGAAATTAGCTCTTTTGTTGCATTCTATGGCGATGGTTAGAATGAATATTTTTAAGGATGATGGTAATATTACCAGATTGGTAGTTGTAGTTTGAGTGCGTCGCAAGTGAAAAGACAATAACGGGGTGTTCCTGATTTCCACGTTTTTGAGGATCTCCTCCAACACGACCCATCAGAGTAACATTGTTCACCGCTTTCAAAAGCAATGCAAAAAAGATGTTTATTCTTGTCTTTAAATATCTTGACTTTCAATTCAACATTTAGGTCCGTTGTCAAATAAAGAATTAGCAACCCTGTAATCAAAACTTACTCTTTTCCATTCTGCTCTGATTTGAATGCAACTGAGGATTGGTACCAATGGCTTCCGACTCGGCGAGTTTGGCATGACCCGTGCTAAACTCCCGATTGAAAACCCCACTAATCTGTCCCTTCAGGTAAGACTTTGTGCCTCCACTCGTTGGTGTTGCGCTTAATTTTACGAGCGGTCGCAGGGCCCGGCTTATTCTTGTCACTGACATTGCAGCCATCTTTTACACTTTTTGAAATTCAGCTACCAAATGATGACTGATCGACGTAGTTATCTTAAATATCTACAAGGCCGTTAAAATTTGCTGCTTTCGGTTCGCCCAATGTTCTAAACACAACGTGCGTGTCTATCCTTCCTTGAAAAAAGTGAAAATGTAAACATCACAAAATCGTTTTCCTCGATTTTCGCCCATCGCCACTATATTGCTGCGCTCAAAGCAGTCAAAAATTTGAAAAGTTGCTACCCGCCCAACACCATTCCCTTGTGCTACAAAACTCCCATGTTTTCTTTATGGCAGCATACACGGGAAATGCAACATGTGTTTGGGAATGCCAACTATGTGCCACGTCTCCGTTTCTTCGATTTGCTCCCTTGTTCTGAATGCTCATTCTGTAACAGAATTTCTGTTCCCATATTAGCAGCCTATTGCCTACTTGCATATTTCTGCCTCTATTGCTTTTATTCTAATTAATTGCAGTTAGTAATAAGGATGATGAGGATAATTAAAGTTTAAAAAATGGTTCTTTAAATAGTACATCATCAGCCAGCATCAGGTAGAAGCACCACAACTTGGATGCCTACTGCTTATCATAAATTTGGTTTAGATTTTCGCTGGTAAAACGAGTGAAGCTTGCATGCTTGCTCTTATTGCTTGTAGTAGTACTTGTTTGATGATATGAGCTCGGAGCGAGAGAGCAGTTCATTGGGGAGACACGGTGCGTTGTGGTGGTGGATTTTGATGAGTTGTTTCTCAAGTTTTGATGTGCTGGCAGTGGGAGAGTAGCAGTGGCGAGTTGATGAGGCCTTTTGCTTGCCAGGTTAAAAAACATTTTCAATGCATTCAGCTGCCTTGCTGTAGTGTAAAAGGAGATTATTCAGAGGATAGCCGAGCAGCACGCAACGCACAGCCAGCTAAGCTGTCAGGTAAAGAAGCTGCACGCTATTTGTGCACTGTGAAGCACTGTTTGCTCTGCTGGTATACTGGTATGCCATCAAGCTCAGTCGTCTGCCATTCCGTCAAGTCAATTCACTCTTCACACACAGTTCACTTGAACAAGCCGCATTTCTCGAAGAACGGAAAGGAGACAGACTTTCTTCCTAATCAATTTTTTTAACAACGAAATTTGTAAGCAAATATTTTTTTTAAAATTTAAAGTGGTCCGTGAAATATTTTGGGCTTCTTCCCTGCACCCTTTCATTTTATTGGAAAGGAAATTCTTAATAAAGATTGGTAAAAATTGTTTTTTTAAATTTGTATTTTAGTTGAAAATGTGGTGGACAGCCGGTAGACACAGTGTGACAGCTGTGCTTGTCGCATTGGCTATGCTTATCCTTGTAAACGCTGACCCCGCTTCCCAAGGAACCCAACAGGGTACTTTGAACAGTGGTGCTGGCACAAGTGCTGAAGAACCTGCTCGTCTTTTGGTGTCGAAACAGTTGTTGAACAAGTATGTGGTGGAAAACATGGACGTGGTTATCAAGTACAGTGTGTTCAACGTGGGCTCCGTCACCGCAACCAGTGTTCTTCTCAAGGATACCTCATTTGGACCTGACTTTAAGGTTGTTGGAGGACAGACCGAAGTGAGTCTAGGAAGAATAGCACCCAGTGCCAATGTCACACACACGCTCGTTGTGAAACCACTCAAGTTTGGATACTACAATTTTACCGCAGCTCAAGTCAGTTACGCTTCAGGGGATGAAGCTAAAGAGGTAAGTGGTTATTGTTAAACGTTAACACTGGCAAAATATTAAATTATACATAAACTTATTTTTTTAATTTTAAAAAATGGTGTCAACAGGTTCTTCAGGGATTTTCGAGTGAGCCCGGTGAAGGTTACATTGCCCCATTCAGGGAATTCGACAAAAGATTCTCCCCACACTTGGTATGATGATTGATTGTTTTGTATCTTTTCACATAACTACACACAGAAAAATTTAAATTATATATTTTTATAATACATTTTGTCATTTTTTCTCGTTTCCAGTTGGATTGGGCAGCATTCGCCATCATGTCTCTTCCTCCCCTCTTCATTCCATTCATGCTATGGCATTCCAGCAAGTCCAAATACGAAGCTGTACTAAACGCCAAGAAACTTAAATAAATTGTATTTCTCTATATAGCTGGCTTAATATTTAAAATTTTCAAAAAAAGCAATCCTAGCTATTCGTATTTTTTTAAAAAAGAGAATGCAATGTGGAGAAAGACTAAAGTGTTTTCTGTACTAATCATTCGCCCAATAGTTCCAACCTCAATCGACAAGTAATAAATAATAAGCGTATGAGTATGCTTTTTGTGTTGATAATTTGACAGGATTTTTGTTTTGCATTTTAAATGGAACTTTTAAAATTGTAAGTCAGTCGTAACTCTTCTTTTTCAATTTCCCCTTAAATGTATCAACATTTTCCCTACTAAATAGCAATTAATTATGATAACTGTGTAATGTAGCTCTGTTGATCAAACTTAAAGTTGGTAAATCTATGTTTTTTTTCTTGTGGTGCATATAAGCTCTTTGCGTTTGTGTGTCAGATTGACTGTAAAAAAACTTTCAGAAAAGATTGATGTTGTTGTTTCTGATTATGTGTATGTCATACTACTTTCCTCTCAGTTTTTGTTTTTTTTGTGTTTACAGTGATAAAGGATTAATGCTCCAAAATGTAGCGATAATGGTACTAATAATAATCAATGTGTAATAGTAGCTAATTAACTATAGTTTGATTAATTTTATTTAATTTCACAATTTACTGAGTGCATTCGACTGACGATGAACAAAATCTTGAAGAAAAAGTTGAAGGCAGTGAAGGTCTTACAAGAAATTTATCCATCTGATATTATATTTGTACGAAAAGTAATATTTCTATTTTGTGCCGCAGTTAATATTTAGCTTATTTGGAATAGTCTACAATTTTTTCCATCACTGCAGCTTTCAGTAGTATGTATTTGAGGCCTAGTTTCCGTTTTCTTTTGCGTTAGCACCCTTGGAAGTACCTTCATTATTGTTTTCATCGTCAGTGTTGTTGTTGCCAGAGACTAGAGTCGTAGGTGTTAGAATGATGCATCATTATCGGCAATCGTTAAGCCTTTTTCTATGACAAAGCAAGCAAGTAAGTAAGCAAATACAAATGCATTCCACTGGAGACTCGTTGCCGTAACTTTGTTAACATTAACTCCTCAGAATCCAATTCCATTCAACATCTCCATCATCTTGATATACATTTCTTTCGCAAAAATAGGGTTATCACCAGTGCGTAGTAAGGTCATTTGGTTCTTCAGCACCTCAGTGAAGAACACTTTGAACGGACACGTACTCCCACTGCACACTGACCTAGTAAACATTTTCTAGAATCGTATTTTTTATGTGCTCATTACACCATTCAAATGACATGCATGATACTAAATTCGCCAACCTGGATGAAATTTTAACCGTAGAGTCATGAGTAGCTATGTATGTTGATAATAATGATTGTATTGAGACATGTGGCCGGTACAAATAAAAGCTGTGCAATGTGAATACTCTGTCCTTGTCCCAACACAAAATATAAATTCAATATACAAGTCTGATGATGTAAAGTTGAAATGTTTGGTGTTCATTTATTATTGCAGAAAAGAAAGTGCAGAAAAGTTATCAATTGTTTTTGAAAGACGAGGGGCCGATACAATTCTTTTAAGTAGAAAGAACTTTCAAATGAATCCTGGCATCTTCAAAGATTGTTACTAAAGTTTAGATTTTTGGTTCGCCACAAGATCTACGTATCCGCCTGAAATTACTGTTTTTCCCGTTTCTTTGACTGTCACTTCAAACGGTATTCTGTTTCCGTCATTCCAAGTTCTCACTTGAAGCGTTTCTCCAGGCACCACCGGCTTTGAAAATCTTGCCTTTACAGCTTTAAAAAATTTTGGATCCGCTCCGGCATACTTTCGAAGTATCAATCTCACTGCGATTCCGTACGTGCACAAGCCGTGAAGAATTGGTTTGGAGAAACCTCCCATTTGAGCAAAGTTTGGATCAATGTGTAGTGGATTGGCGTCTCCACTCAAGCGATACAGCGCTGTCTGTCCCTCGTCTGTCTTATACTCCAGAACTGCGTCGGGGTCCCTTTTTGGTGTGCTAATGGGTCTTGACATTGGCTTATCCGTGTCTCTCTTTCCTCCAAATTTACCGGCACCAACCTCAAAAACGTGGCTTTCTGAGATGAACACGGGGCCCTTCTCATCCTCACCAACTATTTTTATAACGTACACACAACCGGATATTTTGTCTAGTACATCGACGACTTCTGTTTTCATTGTTAGTTCTGCTTCAGCTTCCAAAGGCCTTAGTAGCTCCACGTACTGTTCGCCATGCAAAATTTGCGTAAAGTCAATGTTCAAACTGGGAAACTTGAGGGCTTCATACATGGAGGCCATAGCAGGCACTACGGGAAATGTGGGCAGAACACGAAAATCTTCATGATTCTCGTACAAGTAGTTCATTCCTTCAGGATCATTCAAATGGAGACCCACTGGAAATCAATTGCAAAAAAGTCAGAAAATTTTTTCTTCAGAAAAATACTTCGATAATGACTTGAAATATTTAGAGAACTGTCTCTTATCAGGCTTACACCCAAGAGCGTAAAGAATCACGTCATTCACCCTATATGAATGTTTGGCTTCTGGAAAGGGAATCTGCGTCAAATTTGATCTCGTCACTGAGCTAGTGTCTCCAAGTCCTTTCTCCTGGAGTCTTAAAGCATCCATGAATTTACCCATGGCTTCTTCCGGAGCAGTGGGATGGTCGCTGTTTGTTGACATGTCTACAACTTGTGACCACTTATCCCGCACATTCTCTATAGACACGTCTTCCTTCAGGTTATTTCTTAGAACAGCTCCACCGGCACGCTGCCATTGATCTGTTGATTCAGCCCATCATTAGTTTACGGTATGCAATCAACGCAAATATGTTTTTGAATTATTAAATGCGTAAAGTTCATTTTTGTCTGCGTACATTTTGTAGCAAATCCAGCAGCAGCTTCAATGACAGCCCCATTTTCAGCACAGTCTTCGTGACACAGCCAGGCAACCACAGGTGCAATCAGCTCTGGTTTCAAGGCGGAATGCAATTCTAATCATTATAATTAATGAGCAAACAAGGTTTTAGTACAAGTAAGATCGGGTTGAAGCTTATAGTGTACGCTTTCAAAATATTGTAACTCATGGCTTTACCTGGCGGCAAAATATTTTCGGTTAGTCTGGACCCTGCCATGGGAACGATTGTATTAGTATGAATATTATACCTAGCTCCTTCCTTCGCTAGAGTGTTGGAGAAACCCACAAGTCCACTTTTCGCCGCTGAATAATTCGCCTGTCCAAAGTTTCCCAAAAGACCAGCCACACTCGCTGTGTTGATAATCCTTCCGTAATTCTGTTTGCGGAAATGTTCCCAAGCTGCCTTGGCGGTTTTAAAGGAGCCTGTCACGTGAACTTGATTAATCAAATCCCAATCCTGGTCCGTCATTTTTATAAAGCTTCTATCCCTCAAAATGCCGGCGTTGTTCACCAAAATATCTATCCTTCCAAATTTGTCAAGGGCGGTTTTTATAATCTTGTCGCCCTCGGTGACTGAGTCATAGTTTGGCACGGCTTTACCGCCCTTCTTAACGATTTCTTCGACGACAGAATCCGCTGCTCTTTGATTTTGCCCATCGCCCTGGGCGCTACCGCCGAGATCGTTCACCACAACGGATGCACCGCGGTCTGCAAAGAGAAGCGCGTATGCCTTTCCCAAACCACCCCCAGCCCCTGTCACCACAACTACTCGATCGTCGAATCTTAACAAGCGATTCATTGTCTGTTTTGCTGCGGTCGCTGCAGAGATTGTTGATGATTTAATAAAAAAGTTCCACGATTTTAGTGCTATGTACATAAAATTGTAAAAAATCAAATTAATCAAAACGTTTGAAACGTACGTACTATGAATATTTTTAAAAGCTCTCACTCCAAAACGCCCTTTTTGTTTTCTAACTCAACTGGCAATGTCATGCTAAATAACTCGACCTTTCGTCAAATAAACTTGATAAAATTGATGGGTTTATCTCCTCTGCTGATTCCCATTGAAAACAACCTTTACAAAACCATCCTACAAAATAACTCTAGTCCAATCAAATGTAAGCACTGTTGTTATTGTGCACACCACGACTTGTCATGTCCCAACGCTGTTTACTTTTGCAAGTAAATTGAAAATAAAGATAAGCGTTGACGCTCAGCCATATCATCTTTGTATTCAGCATCATCGTCCACTGTCCACCCACCCCCATCCCATAGAGAGTTGCCCTCAGTACTGTGAGGCACACAATTGTTGAATTGAATGACACGCAGACTATTAGATACTTTAGCTACAGTTTTATGAAAGGAACTTTGTTCCAAATGTCTTACCGCACAACAAAATCGTCTACTCTCTTTTTCTTAATCATTGCCTGCTTTTATTAAAGGTTCTAGCACATTCGCTTCGCTCTCACAGCTCATTGAAACACACATGAATTAAAGGCGAATGCAATCAGCAATCAGAATGGAATGAACGATGGAAATACTTGACTTACAGCTCATAGTAAAATACAAACGATGATGATAATATTTCTCCTTCCGTCCTTTTTCCAATAATGTAGTTTTTCAATTTGAACAATGCGTCTAATTCACTGACTTTGTAAACTACAATGAATCACTTGTTGCTGTCCACCCTTCTATAAAATGCACTGACAGCATCAAATCACAAACTAACAAGTAAGTATACCTTATACAGCACTTTTACGACATGGATGTTGCGTGCGATGATGAGATGATACATTTAACCTTGCTAAACTGGTAGTCAAGCAATCTGCACATTGCAACCTTTCCTACCATTCTTTCTGTCAAAGTTTATTTTCCACATTCTGGCACTCCAGTTGATTCTCTAGTTGTCGACTGGAAAGTGTACATTGAGCATAAATGTTACCAGCAAAAGTGGCATAGCAGCGGAGATAATAGTTTATCATTTACTGATTAACGTTTTAATGAGACAAGATTATGGGAACTGGATGAATATTGAAGATGAATGATGATACCTGGCTATTTTGCTGGTATTATACATGCAGGTTCTTGGAAGCGAGTCAGCTGGAGCAGCAGCAGCGTGAACAAGGAGGGCCATGAACAACTCACTGCCCAATGCTCGCTGCAGAGGAAATGCTGAAATAACAAAGCGCATACAAGAGGCAAAGGACCGTTACAAAGACTGGACTACCACCAGAATACAATCTTTTATCTATCACTCTAGACGACGTCATGTTCAACAAAAATTGAAAGACAAACGTTTTAAAAAGAAACAAAAAGAAAACAAGACACAAATTGGCAATTAAAAATAGTTACAATAAACTAAACTAGCAAGGATCAGTCAATTGATATTGTAGCTCCGTCATATTCGTATCCGTACAACTCAAGAAAGTGCTGTTTTGCCTGGTATAGCTCAGTAGGCAGAATCTCATCTGGCATATCTTTCTGCTGAAATTAAATAATAATAGAAATCCGTTGATTGCTTCATATCAAGATTGTATTCAAGAAATTTAAAAGTGGAAAAAATTAAATCATGTCCATACATTATACAGTTTTGCTAGCCAAAATCCAAAAATGTAGCCAAGGGAACAATCCATCCAATTGAAAATACTGACGCCAACACTCGCTCGCATGATTTGACTCATTTTGATCGCAAATAGAGACCGTGTAATCGTTTCAAAGCGAGCAAAGTACTCTGCTTTTTTAGCTGGCAATTCAGTAAAATGAATCCATCCACCTGTTTTCCTTTCTCCGTGTTTATTTTCCTGTTCTTCTTGAAACAAGCAAACAGAATAACTGGGGGCAAGCACATTCGCGTACGTCACTAATCCTCGCAAAACAGAGAGACACTCAATGGTGGGGTAGTACAAGGGAGACGAAGCATTTCCATCATCCTTCGACTTGAGCGTACATTTCATCTTTACCGTTGGATAAAGAAACTGGCTAATCATGCTCTCGGTGGTTAACACTGCCAAAATGCAAATTTGTTATGTTTACAAGCACGTTTGAAACAACACTCACAAGTTTATCATTTTATAATATCCGGAGTCAGGCATATTTTGCCAGCTTTTCTAAATTGTTACGTTTTACTATAAGCTGTTTACGTAAAGTCAGGGTATTCGTAGTGCTCAGTTTGATGTCCTTTTGACCGCACCGGGCAAGTTCGTCATCAGCTGTAGTCGGCTTTGGGTATGATTCAGGAACTGGAAGGTTGGAGAAGACGAGAAGTTGAAGAACTTGCTTTTTATCTCTACGACGTCTTTCCTCTTTCTTGGCTTGACGACGGGAATCCTTAGAAGGTGCCATTTAGCTGACCACAAACTAGATTTCAAAAAATAACAAGCTACTTTTGATTTAATGATCACATAAGCTGTTAACCTTACCGATTAGTTGCATGCATACATGAAGTCAGTGATGCTAAAAGTAGGCAAGGAGGACTTTTACCCGACAACTAGTTACGACCGTAATGCTTAACTGGAATTACGAAATTGAGCAAAAATAAAAGAAAGTTCCAGGCAACCAAATCATGTGTTATTTATTTAAAATCACCAATTTAATCTAAACACTAGTGGCGAACATACAGTAAATTTTGTAATAGAATTTGTCTATTTTGTGTAGATGGATATAAAATAAGCTGCGATACAGCCACAAAGTTACATACATTCTTGATGCATATTTTTTCTCCTTCTGTCTGGAATCTGGAACAGTTGTATTTTCTCAAGTAACGTAAAAAATACGTTTTTAAAAAAACTAGTGCAGCACAGAAACATTCATAGTTTTGACGATGAATATGTTCCAGTTTTTTGTTTTAAGAATTTCACACTTACACTTATACGCATACACAATCTCACATTGTGTGACTAACTTGTAAAGATAACTACAACGATTAAATTTTTTTTTACTTTTGTATGCACAGACTTTAACCGGAGTCATTGAAGTCAAGCTCAAAATAACTGTCATGTTTAATCTTAGAAAGTTTATACTGATATGCTATAGCACTGAAAATAAAACCTAACTACTCTTTTTGAATATATTTGTCGACTTTTAAGTCGCGATTTATTTCCTTTAAAAAATTTAGTCGCAGACGCAAGTTAACGTCGTTTTCAAGTTTGTTTGTCGTTTTGTCCCCTTATTTTAATACCTCTAATTTAAACGTTTAGAGATTTTATGCTTAAAATTGTACATTAAAAGAGTTGTAATACAAGCAAGCAGCCGCTCAATTATTAGAGTACAACAAATTTACGGAGAGAAATATTCGGTGAAAGTCTGACAATTATTTTTAAAATTACCTTGGTATACGTAATGGTAAACCGTTATTTCACGAACAAAACAGTTCAGTTCTTTATAACCAAAACCAGGTTCACTATATAGATGATGAAAAATATTACAACGAATAAAAATAGTTTTTCTAGTTAAAAGCCTTTCTAATTAAAACCGTAGTATTTTCGCAAACGTTACTAAATACTTGTTTATTCTATACATTAATTCTGCATTGATAAAAACCTAAGAAGGTTTACTATAAACATGAACTTCTTTGTTCTTTATTATTAATAATAATAATAATAATTAGTTTATTGTCAGAATGGATTCTTTAGTACATAGCATACTTTTGAGGTTATTACTCCATCGACATACAAAATACAAAGCAAGAATTTATGTTACAAAATAAAACAAAAAGTCAAACATCATCATCGCTTCTGATCGTACAGTAACTAATACTTTGATTAGTGAGTAGATTGCTATGCATAGCAAATTTGATGATACACAGTATTATTATTAGTAACATGTTCTGGTAAGTTTATCCAGGTATCCACAGCAAAATAATTAAAGGTTTTCCTTCCCCACAGAATGAACGTACTAGGAGATGAGGCTTACGGTCGGTTTGCTTCACTTCTTGTTTGATGTGTTTCACTAAAAGAAAAATTTAGATAGTTATTAAGTAGCGAAGCATTGAGCTACTTTATGCGAACGTCTGCGTCCGTCCGTCCGTCCGTCCGTCCGTCTGTCC
>JAHZMT010005154.1:0-25277 GCA_027743785.1 Sinhomidia bicolor
CTTCCCCCCCCCCCCCCAACCTCTGGTCTGGTTACGCTAGTGAGTCAGAATACTGTTTTGAATGTTAGGAGATGATAGAATGTATTCTTATCACCAGTCAAATTTACCATTCCCTGGAATTCGTTTCATTTGCATATCTAAATATGAAAGAACGGTTATATTTTTAAAACTTTATACTTTCAACTTTTAGAGTGGACTTGAATTATATTATCCATTTGAGTCATCTCTCTCTCTCTTAGTGTGACAATTTTTTTTTCTAATTGCTCAATATTATTATCAGATATTTCGGGTTACTTACTACATATTTCAGCTTATTTGTGTACAAATCATCAACTGTAAAATACCTATACAATACTAGTTTTCATATTTTTTTGGTGAATTGATGACTTTCTTTTTTTTAAAAAAAATTGTCGATCATGAAAGCTATCTGGCTACACAAACCCATTCAGATTTAGTTGGTAAAATTCACGATAAAGCTTAAAATGTTGCATTTATCGGAATTTAATTAAATTTTACACAAGGATTTATTGAAGCAATGTGAACCAATGTTATGTAATTATGAATGGGAAGGGAAGAAACGATTTTTTTAAAGTCCAAAAAATTTAAAGCATACAACCATTAATTTTCCATACATATTTGGAATAGTGTTACTCATAAACAAGTGTACATATATACCTACCTAAACAGGCAATCCTTCTTACCGTAAAAATGAAAACGTATAAAGCAGCATTGCATGAGACATTCACATTACCATTTTACCATTCAACTTGCAGGGAAAATAGCCATACCATACTACCTATTATGTAGTGTACTTACAACATACTTGTTAGTACATATAACCAATTTTTATACAAACGGAACCCTTTAAATGGCTTTTTTATGAAACAATAAAATCTAGCTCATTCTTCTGTTTAGTAATATGTGCATGTACATTGCGCATTTTTAAAATAATTGTTTTGTTATAACTACAACGCAAATTTAACTGTGCAAAATTTACATATAAACTACTTTCTCACAACTATAAAGTCTATGAAGATTTTATGCATAAGTTGTTTGCCACGTAAATGCAAAAGTGCATAATGTACATAATACACAAAAAATCAATACAGCCAAACTTCAATTAGTTTTTTAATATTTTTATATCAATATGCAGTTTTAAATTACACTTGGCAGCATTTCTCCAGCAATATATTGGTACACATAAATAAATGGGTAATTTGTCCGTTTGCTGATCTTCATAAAATTTTAATTTTTAACTCGATATACATGTTTTGTTATATTCGGAGCTCATTCTTATTTTCTATTTTTATTTTGCCTTCAACTTTCTATTATCGCTATTTGAAAAATCTGCGATAATGGTAGACATACATAGACATACCTATTACATGTATCAAAAATTACTTTGTTGAAAATCATGTATGTTGTATTTCAAAATGACAATATTTTTGCTAATCTAATTTGATTTAGCAATGCTCATGGTTCATGGGGTAGCAAAAGAAATACAGCAAATATAACTCTGGTTTAACAAATGACTTTTTAGATGTTTGCTGTGAAACATCATGTAAATGCAACAAATTTAACATTCAACAACAACAGCAGTTTCCTTTGGGCCCCTCTCCTGACTTCTGTCCACCATCCACCAAAGTTGTTACGACCAAACATCTTCCCTACAAAAATTAAGAGAAAGCAAATTACTCATTCTAGTACGCATACCTGTAGAAAAAACGTGATCTATTAAGAACTTGCTTGTAGTCAGGTGAAGCTAAAAACATATTTACATTAAAACAACAATATTGCACGAAGACATGCAAAAAAGCGGCTATACGGAAATTGTATGTATTATTTATTATATTAAAGTACATTTTAAAGTTCCTAGTTTACCGAAAACACTACACAAGCACAGCCATATAATATACACTACATCATGCTATAAATCACTTTCAAGACTATCAAGCAATCCTAAGAAATGAAAAGAAAGTATGAGTACGAATTAAAGCGTTGCTATTAATAATACGCTTTGCACACTTTTTGCTATTTTTGATATATTAATAATACGTTGAAGTTGACTTTCTTATAAGAGTAAATATTGATCTCACCCTGTTCAAAAAAGAACTGACATTCTATTTTTTACTGAACGACACTACAACAGGGTTGAACCGTTGCTGAATGGACTGACTGGCTATTTCTGAGTTTATTGCCACCGTTTCCTAGGAAGCAGGAAATTAAAAACAAAAAGGGAAAGTCATTCATAATCTTGTGTCCGCACATTTGCAACAAAGATGCTGAAGGCGAGAAGCATAGTTGTTGTTGCCACAAAGTCAATTGAGCAAAGCAAGTTTGCTGCAAGATTCAGTATAAACTTCATAAAAGAATATATTTTAGACTTTTTCAGCTGAAAATAACTTTTATATCACTGGATTACCATAGAGCAGACATTGGAACCGTAAACTCATCATACATATTGGTACGCCTAATCTAATATTTTTTTACAAAAATGTATTGTAGATAATTTAACGTTTTTATCATATTTATGAAAAATTTGTATGGAAATTAGTAATAAAAACTGTGTATTCTTCACAGAAAACAAATTATCTGGAACTGAACCTATCGTCATTAAAATGACGCTGCTGAGAATACCATCAAGTTCCGGTTACATCATCTTTGTGATTATCCTGTGTACCTTTACAAGCAACTCAGACGCTCTCCGGTGCTACGTTTGTGATGAAGAATTGGGACGGAGCAGTAACGAATACGATAACTGTGCAATTGGGGTCCCACGATCCCATAACCGTCCCACCATAGCGAATTGCATAGGAGGCTGTGTAAAATACGACGCGGCGAATGCAGACGGCAGAGTTTTTCACACAATTAAAACCTGCTCCGGTCGATTTGCCGATTGTCTTAAATCATCCAGAGATGAAATTTGTGGCTGTTATTTTGGCAACATAAACGATATTCAAAAATGTTCGGACATGACTGATAATACAAGATTTACCGTAAACTACAATGCATCTGATCCTTATGAAGTTTTAAACGATAAGCAATTAAAAAGATATGACCGGGAAACCACGTATAGACTGTGGGAGTGCACGAGAGATTTATGCAATAGTGCAGAAACAGTTTTTCTTAGCCGGACTAAATTTTTCATGCTAGTGATACTTGCAATTATCCTGTTGTTCTCTTAAAACTAACTTAAAGATAAACAATTTTTTGTACCTAAGTACACAGTATAATTTAAGTATAAAATTAATATACCTATATACTAACGACGGGTTGTTTGTAAAAATGCTTTTCTGCAAAATAATTTTTTATGAAGTTGTAAAATAGATATGACAAAATGAAATTATTGAAAAAAATATTGTAAATAAAATGTTTTAAACATAATTAACATTATTTGGAGCTAGATTATTTGTATTAAATTGCTGTAACCAAATTGGGCCTGGTACTCAATAAATATTAACCCTTAAAAACTGTTTGTACCTAAATGCGAATAAAAAAAACTACCACCAGTTCATTTTTTTAAATTTAGAAATTGAAAACTTGTTCGCACCTCCCTTCGTAAAATTCAAAAAGTCTTTATTACTCTCAAATTTTTAAAATTTTAAAATTCATTTCTTACAAACGGTTGATTCCACTGTATATTTTATGTGTGTGTGAAAGTTAGAATTAAGTGCTTACTTGAGTGCATAAAACAGAACAGAGTCAAAAATACATTAGACCAGAATTTAAAATGGGTCATTCTTGTGTTCAGTTAATTTTTATAAAAGTAATAGTTTGAATAAATTTTCTTATTCTTTATTTTAAACAGAAGGGAATTTTTTAAAAACGGAGACAGCGTGAATTTACTAATTAATTTAAAGGACATCCACCGATATTGACCTTTTTCCCTTACCATCGTTTATGCATCATTTATCCTTCAGTATGGTTTCACCAATGTAATTATATAGTATGATAAGAACTTAACAATATTAGCATATTAGAAAGAAGTCATTACTTATGAGGTACTGTTTTGATACACGTCCCAAGAGTTTACTGTAATAGAACTCTCATTCAAGTAAAACAATCATATTTGTATACAAAAACATTGTCCCCATTAAAAGCTAATACAATATACCGACACAGACAATATACCAATTAGAGTAAAGCAGAAAGAGAAGCGTTAATACTAGCTCAGTATCCCTATAACACAAATCGGGATTCCAAAACAAGTAGAGACAGCATAAACTTACTTTTATGACCATGATATTTATCTGTAACGTTAGGTATGTATATATGTAGGTATGTATAGTTTTGTATGTGCCAGTACGCATGCAATACCAATGTACTCTGTAATGTAATCCAACCAAACATTAAACTCTGCTCTGCTCACAATTGACAATGCTTATCTGGTCCTTCATAAATTCATGCACACTATTATTATTACCATTTCGGTAAAAAAGATTGTTTCAGAGAAACTCACATTTTAAATAAATACAATTCTGTAGTATATGTTACAGGCTACATGTTCAACTTTTTGATGATTTCATTTTTCATTTACCTATGCAAACACAAAAGAATTACAGAAACTAATCGTAAGAAGTCACATAATTGCCAAAAGCTGCACTATATTTAAGAATTTCAAGTTTGAATGCAAGCCGCACAAGAATTCATGGACTATAATAATGACGATGTCTTCTTTAGGCAATAAAGTAAACGGATGTGAAGGAAATGCGATCAATGGGAAATGGGCTTTTGTTAAAAAATTAATTCGGTTTGTGGTGGTGAAAAAATTTATTTTGAACTCAGGTATTAATAAATTGTTTATCAAACAAATTTGAAATCCAATACTAGTTTTTTAAAATATGCAGTCATAATTTTTGCTTTATAACTAATTAAATTGTTTTTTAATTACATATTTAATTGAATGAAGATATATCTTCATACAAACAAAACGATTAGAATCAAACAACAACAATGAACAAGTAAACATTTGTGTCTGTTCATTTAGAGCTGTGAGTTTCCATCAAGTTCCAGTGGCACACTTGCACAACATGCACTGTCACACTCATGCATAGTGTATTAGGATATTGTACTGAAATCAGAGACAACACTCGACCCAGTTTGATTCAACTCAAGTTGCATTAGCAAGTTGGAAGAATTTACACAATCCAACGTTGACAACTGCAACTGGTATTTAACAGACTATTATGTATATGTATATTGTTCATGCAATAACATCTTTTTTTCATTCCGATTGTACGGCAGAGTTCTGCCAGTTAGTTTGGCTTTGTTGATATTACGTACTGTATATCCTGAAAGTAAATAGGTAATCGTAAGTAAGCAAACACTATTTATCAGTTGTCCGTTTATCCGCGTAATGTTTTTTACTCCGTTACTCCTTTAATAGTTCAAACTATTAATGCAATTAGCGCATTTTCACGTAACGTTAATCATTTCTCTCTCTTTCCCTATATATCTCACCTAGTAAAAACAAATTGATGAACTTGACTTTGCAAAACGTACATTTTACTTTACTTCCACCACATTCTTGACCGAATTGTAGTGTTCGTCATGTAAACTGTAAAAAAACATTGAACAAAACAAAAAGTCATTGAACTTGAATTTAACAATGAATAAAGAATTTAACGCCGGCCATTGCCACAGGACAAGATCTTATTAAAACTTTTGTGCAAAAATCATGACAATGTACTAAAAATAAACTGAGACAACTTAATCAACTGAATTCAAATTTAACAGCAGTTTAGGCACTTAACTTTTACCAGTGGCATGGGCAAGATCTACTCAAAATACGTTAAACAAACAAAATCTTTTGAAAATGTGAGCGCGCTGGTAAAATCAGTAATGCTAACCTTCCGCTAATTCTTTTCATCGCCGCAGCAAAATACGAAATAAATCAAATCTGAACCTGCTGTGTGCTGTGCATATAAATTACCGCATACAGAAACATGTAGTTTTAAATTACATTTTGCTATACTTTCCCAACAATTTACTCGCAGTAAAAGGGAATTTTCCGTTTTCTATACCCTAATAACTTATTATTATGTAAACTTAAAATGTGTCCTTATATTAAATTAATGTTAAAAATAAAACAATAGTAATCCAGAATGCATCCAATTTAATTGGCTAGTTCTATTTTAAATTTTAACCAAAGGTTCCATTATATTTACATCGGCAAATACGGTCTACATGATCAAATCATGTCTATCGCATGCTTAAAGCAATCATCGTGTTCAAGTGTATGTACGTGTGCTGCTTATTTAATTGTAAGGGAGCACGTTTTTGTTATTATAATTTAATATGAAAGGTTTATTGATTATCTAAAGAAAAATTCCAAATGAAATTAAACTCTGAGTTGACATTTGACATTCTATTTTTATAATCTTTGCTGTAAATCTACTCTGTTTACACCCAAGTCTACCATCCAACCAACGATTATTACAACCAGCTTAGGTACAACGTCCACAAAAAATGAAGAGAAAACAAACGACTAATTTCCGTTGGCATGCAAGTAGAAAAGTACTTTTGTACTGAGCCGAAGCTGAAAGCATCAACATTCAAAACAATATTGCAGGAAGACATGCAAAAACAGCCGTTATATAGGAATTTTAATATATAAAATTGTATTTAAGTACCTTCTAAAGTTTCCACTTTATAGACAACGATACACAAGAGTAGCAGCATGAATTGTAATACAACATCATGCTATAAAGTACTCTCAAGACTCAAGAAACCCTAAGAAAGGAAAAATATTAAAGTATGCGTGTTGTTAATAATACACATTTGTGCATTTTCTGCAATTTTTGCTATAATAATAATAAGTTGACTGACTTATAAGTATAAATATTGATCCTCGCTGTCCAAAAGAAAAGCAAGCAGTGATATCCTATTTTTAAAGGAACCGAACCTAAAGTTGGGTTGAATCGTTGCTGATTGTGCTGGCAACCTGGCTACCTTTTAGTTTATTGGCATTGTTTTTTAGCAAGCAGCAAGTTGCAAGCACAAAGTAAAGTCATTCACAGTCTAGTGCTCGCATATTTGCAATAAAAAGATGAAGGCACGAGGTCTGGTTGTTGCCACAAAGCCCATTAAAAGCAAAGCTTTTGGTACAAAATCTAGTGGGAATTTTCTAACAGAATATATTTTACATTTAAAAAGCAAAAACCTCCTTTATGTTATCAAGTCATTTAGATTACCACTGCAACCAACTATAAATTGAAAAATCAGCAACAATTTTTGGTAAGCACATTGAATTCTTTTAAAATCTCAACTTATGCTTATTTTACAATTTTTATCATATTTATTAAATATTTGAGCGGAACTTGTTAATATTTGAACTGTATATCTTTCACAGAGCGCAATTTATTTAGAACAGAGCATTTCGTTATAAAAATGACACGGCTAAAAAAATTATCAGGTTACCTCTCCGTCATTTTTGTGATAACCGTGTGTACGTTTGTACGCAGCTCTGAAGCTGTTCTCTGCTACGTGTGTGATGAAGAAATGGGATGCGGACAGCAGAGAAATAACGCATATGATAACTGTGCCATTGGCGTCCCCAGATCCCACAACCGTCTCACCACAGCAAATTGCGAAGGAGATTGCGTAAAATACGTGGCATTGAATGCAGAGGGCAAAGTGTTTGACACAATCAGAACCTGTTCCGATAAGTTTGCCGATTGTCTCAAAGTAGGCAGAGATGAGATTTTGAACTCTTATAATGGCAGTATGACTGACATTAAGAAATGTTCGGCCAAGACCGACAACACAAGATTTACCGTAAGCTTCAATGCATCCGATCCTTATCGAGTTTTAAATGATGAGCATTTAAAGCGATATGAAGAAAATACAACTTATAAAATGTGGGAGTGTACAAAGGATTTATGTAACAGCGCGGAAACAGTTTTTGTCAACAGAACTAAATGTTTAGAAATGTTTTTCGTAAATTTACTTATGTCAATGGTACTTGTTTTTGTACTGGTGGTTCTTTGAAAGCAGCGTATTAATTCCCAAAATCTATAAAATTTATTTCTTAAATTAATTTGTTGCTACTTTATGCTCTAAATTAAGTATAATCAGCAGTTTAATAACGTTTTTGTACGTATACATGTTATGAAACAGTAAAATAATTTGTAGTTGAATACTTATGCAAAATTGCTGTAGCTAAATACAGTTTGCAACAATTACCTACTAACATTTTCAAACTATATCAATTGTAAGATCTGCATACATACGTAAATTGCTTATAAAACTATAACTAATAAACATGCTACATTTTTAAGTTAAAAATTTTCTCATGTTTCCATGAATATCAGTGTATTTTAAATCATGAACATTATATTGCAATCGAATTTGATCTAAAAATATTGTAAGGATTTCCGGAACAAATTCTTTGAAGTAACAGAAACAGTTTAGCTGGACTAGGGCTTAAATTTGTCAGCAAATTGATGAAAGTTTTTGTTTAGAAAAGTGTTGACAGGAAGTACTTTTACAGGAGCAAATAATTTGTAACACAAACTGCAGAATTCAAAATAATGCATTTTTCTTATACCTACGTATACACATCCGTGTACTGTTATTTATTTCTGCTTTATTTTTACTTTACTTATTTACTTTATTTTATTTTTGCAATTACAAATTAATTCGGTCAGCTCATTTTTGAATTTAAAATCATCAAATATTGTAACTAAAACCTTCAGAACAAGCATGCGACCATAAGAGCTAACACATGATTGTTGTTTATTTAAAGTACATACATGTGAAAAGTTCTCAATAATATCTTAGAATTTTAACTATATAACTTAACTTACTGGAATAGCGATTTTTTGAAACTAATACAATTGTATTGCTATGGAATAATAAACTCTGCTTATGACAATAATAATTAATAATTAAACAATTGGAAATAATACCCTCAATTTTATTTTATTGCCGTAAACTCATAAATGATATATAGTGTTTCTCAAAATCGCTTTTACAATAAAAGGGTAAGCATTACTGCAGTAAAGTTAAAGAGTTATACATAAAGCGATAAACTTTTACTTTGTCATTCAAATAGCTTTTTATCCTTTATTTACAAACCTATATCAAGCGACTGGCTACACTGTTGATTAGTTTATTCTAGCTTTATACTCGCAATCATGACAGAGCCCTGATTACTGCATACAGCAAAACCTTTTAAAATTTGCAGACTTACATACAACAATTAAAATAAATTTACTTTCATTATATTGCATATGTATATACCCAAAATTCAGTAATATGTACACAACACTAATTAAACAGCCAAAACTTTGAATCACTTTCTTAATCCTTCTTCCTTTATCTTACTTTATTATTCCATGAACTAGCTTTTCTCTACAACTTTACGAAAAAATTAGCACTAATTTCAAACAGATACTTTTGGAAATAAATGTGAAAATGAACTAACCCTTTTCACTCCAAAAACTAGCATTTCAGAAGACCCAATAATAACGTCTTTGCAGTACGCTTCAACACTAAGTATACTATCTTCATCAAGATACATAACAACCTCTATTTGTTGCGTTTTTGCAATGCCGGAAGATATACTTTCAAGTTTTAAGCGCCCCAATAACATGTTATCTATCGCCAGCGCATTATCCCCCTCATATATGCGAATAGTACAACTGCTTTGGTCTTTTTGCGCCGTGCAATATTCTTCTCGGAATACTGTTGGTAAGCGTGTATCCCTTCGAATAACAACTTGAAACTCATCGTTTGCCAATTCTATTCCAATATTTTTACCCGTAACAAACTGAGCTTTATGCATTTCTGCAGCCATAATAGCCGCACCAGATGCTACTGCTTTCTCTGGAGAAATTTCGTATTCTATCTTATTCCCAAAATAGTCTTGTAGCATTTCTTTAACTTTTGGAATGTTGGACGACCCGCCAGCAAGAAGCACCAAATTTATTTCATCTTTTTTAACTACTGCTTTTGACAAAGCTTTTTTGACCTCGTCAATTGTATTTGCGAAAAGCCTTTGATTGATTTCTTCAAATTTCTTTCTTTCTACTTTCACTTTTAATTCATTCCTGTCAACAATGTCACAGACGCAAATGGTTGTTGAGGTGACATTACTTAAAGCTTCTTTTCCTAATTTGCATGCAGTCGCTAGCCGTCTCCATATTTTGGAATCATACGTTTCAAAGGCTTCAGAAGAGCCTTGCTCCTCTGTAAACAAATCTATCCCTGTTTTCTTTTTAAACTGCTGAGCACAATAGCGTACTAAATTTGCATCAAAGTCTTTTCCGCCTAAATACCGTTCAGTCTGATTAGACCAAATTTCAATATTGTTTCCTTCTGTTACCTTCAAAACCGACACATTAAAAGAAGTTCCACCCAAATCGTACACCAACCACTTCTCTGTCCTATTTTTAAGAGGTTTCTTATCAAGATATGCCATGACTACCGTAGTTGGTTCACTTATAGTGTGAACACTTGTAAATCCTGCCAATTTTCCAGCTTTACAAATTGCTGTTCTTTGTGCATCTGTAAACCAGGCAGGGCATGCTATGACTGCACTTTTGAATGAGGTTTGAATTGTTGATTCCGCCTTTTCTTTTACATTGGTCAACAGATACGAAGCAACTTGTTCAGGTGAATATTTAATACCTGCGATAATCACATTAGCAAAATTTTCCCCTTCCACAATCTTGAATTGCCAATGTTTAGTTTCTTTGATCAATGTTGGATCATTATGCTCTCTACAAAAGAAGCTAGTTATGTTGAAAACTGTGCTTGATGGATGTACATACAGCCTGTTTTTGGCATCTTGACCTGTAAATATCTTGCCTCTACTATTATCAACTGAAACATAGCTTGGTATATCATTACTAACAATTATATCGTGCGGATTACTTATCGTTTCATAGCGAAACGCCCAGCGGCAATTGGTTGATCCAAAATCAATTCCAATTGCAGATCGACTTCGTGAATTGCTCATGTCTTTCCAGACAGCCAACTGCCTCTGCAGGTTTAATTCTATTACTCGCCTGTCTACTTGGCTTATTGACTGACTGATATTTTCTAAAAGCAGGCTAACTACAGCTGTGTGAATATTCTTTAAATCGAATTCGCAAACATTTACATCAAGCTTTAAATTTTTCATTTTCTCAAGGTACTTATTTTCGGTTTCTGCGCAGATATCTTTCAAAGTTGCGTTTTCAAATTGTAACCAACGGTGACGTTTTGTTCTTTTAAGAAAATTTGTATTTTCAAATTCAAGTTTTTTCAGTGGCGTACTTTGACATTCAGAACTTATTATGTCAATTGCTTGAGAAATCAAATGGGACGTTTTAAAGCTGACGTGAAAGTTTTTGTAATACGGACCAAGTCTTTTTTCGTATTTTCTTGTTTTAAAACCAAACCAAAGTGTACATAACAAAAAGGGAAACCGACTTGTCCAGTATTGTAAAAAGTCGTGTGGTATCGGCCCCAGTGATTTCTTTACTTTATCTGGTAGTTTATCAAAATTTTGGTGGAGGTAACAAATAGTTGTAAGTACTTCTTCAATTGCATACTTTTTTGAAAGCGCTGGAATCCAACTTCTTGACTTTAACAAAATATTTACGTTTACATAATACTTTGTGTTTGAGTCGAGAAGATTTACCCATTGAGACCGAACGAACTTTCCATCGTTCAATCCGTCTATATGTTCTAAACAATGTTGTATTACTATCCTACTGGTTTTTTGTATACAGTTTTCAATCTCAAGTATAAAATCTAGCTTCTTTTTAGGCGACCAAAATGCTAAATTTTCCAACATACACGTCGTACACGGTCGATTTGCAAAGTCGCTATACAGCATGATCCAAATCAACCAATAAAAATCAAAATTGGACGAGATAAAAAGAGCGGGCTTCATTTTATTCCGGTTGTCGGCAATATTTGCCGTACAGTGCAAAAAATCTCCAAATGGATGGTCGCCTCCAGTAATCACGTAATAGAATATGCAGCCAAGTGAGAATATATCGGCTTCTTGCGTCTGCAAATAAAAAAATAGTCATAAATGCGCCTTAATTTTTGCTTTGTATTTATTTAAAAATTATCATATAAACAACTTACAATCAGATTAGTTTCACTTCTCCTTTCCACAATTTTTAGAAGCTCGGGGGCCATCCACCCAAGCGTACCCACTTTTGATGCATCTGCTGGGAGTTTTTCATATTTCGAACTTGCTTTAGCAAAATCACTTATCTTCACCACAGCGTTTTTGATGCTTTTTACTTTTAGTAAAATATTATCAGGTTTCAAATCCAAATGTAAAATGTGTTTCGTGCAGTGCAGAAAGTTGAGTCCTGTTGTTATCTGAAGGAGAACACTTTTCACAGAAAGGGGCATCTTTTTTTCTTTAACGCATTCTGTAAGAGTAAAATCGCAAAATTCAAGAGCAATTAACAGGGAATTTCTTTTTTCTGCCGCTGTGAAGAATCGAATAATATTTTCATGATGTTGAATTTTCCTAAGAGTCTCTTTTTCCTGTATTGCTGAGTTTTTGCTTGTGAAATTATGGTTTATGACTTTCACTGCCGCATTTGTACTTCCATACTTTCCGCGGTACACTGCAACCCCTCGGTGTCCAGCTCCCAGTGGATTATTTTTATCATATGTAAGAATATTCATTGAGGCAAATCGAGTAGGATTTTTCACTAACGTTGCGAAAGCATTCATTTGGTTATCGGCAAAACATGCTTCTTTCAATGCCTGATAGGCTTCGTCATTTAATATTAACATTTTAGCAAATTCTTGACACTGATCCAATTTATTAGTTATCTTCTTCTGCAATATTAAAGTTTTACCTGAATTTTGGAACCAAATTTTAAGAAAATTAAAAAAAAAATAAATGTTTTAAATGAATACCAGTTTTTTGATATTTTCAATTGTCAAAATATTGTTTCTCTCTAGCAATGTCAACAATGCTGGAGAGTATGTTATTTCCTTAAGTATATCATAAAATTGGTCATCGGTAAAAGTTTTACGGGCAATCTGAAAACGAAGAAATGCTAGTTTAATTTATAAACTAGAAACTAAGCAATACAATTAAAACGCACAATGTTATTTCTCGTTTTAATAGTTTTGCAACTCACAACTGATGTATCCAGTGCAAAGATATTCTGATGCCACGTCTCAAAAATTTCTTTCGATTCAAGCAACTTCTCGTCAGCTAAAAAATTAGCTATAACTTGGTAGGAATGTTTGCTTTTCTGGAGCATCTCGTAAAATTGCTTAGACTGTTTTTCACTATGTGTAATTTCATTCTAAACAAAAAATGATTTACAGATTTAAATTTTCACTCTTCTTACATAATTAGATAGTTGTAATGATACTAATTGCAATTGGCAAAAATCTCAACATTACGCTTACCAGATTCATTAGCTCTGCTCCAGATAAAACTCCGTGCGAGTCCAATTTTGCAGCAAGGCCGGAATAGCATAAATCCCTAATTACACTCGCAATGTTTTCCACATTCTCTTGAGGTTTGACCTTCTCTGTAATATTATCAAGTATTTATTTTATGAAATTTAAAAAAACAGTTACTTTGTTAGCTACTGCAAAGCTTATTTTTAAATATAAACAAACCATCAACACTTTGCATTTTGAAAGTAGAAGTTTCCTCTAAACGTTTTTCAGGTTTCTCCTGTCTGGAGTGATTTGGATTTTTCAAGCTTTGTTTTGTTGTATACAACTGTACTAAAAGTTCATGGTGTATTCCTGGTAAGTTTAATACGTCATTTTCCTCTGCATTCTCCAAGTATATGATTTCCTTATCCTCCACTAGCAAAGCGTTAAGAATTTGCTTTCTTTGAACGATGTCAGTCATAGAGTTTTCAGATGTATTTTGAACTGATAAATGTAGCAGATTCAACATGAACGTTTGGTCGCGAATATATTTTAGGTCAGGATTTTCCCAAAAATTCAGAAATACTTGAATGTTTGCAGTGCGCGCAGCATTTTGTAATTTATCTAATACACTGACCTTATCATAATCAATGTTTTCTTTTATTGGTTTCTCAACAGACACAGTTTCAAGACTTACAGTGTCTTCTTTCGATTTGGAGAATAGATTACTGAAAAAATCAATCATCCGAATGGGGAAATGATTGAATGTTGGATGGTAATATTTGCACATGGAATGTTCATTTTGTTTGCTGCAAAACGCTTCCCAAAGAAACAGTCGAATCACAGGGAAATAATCATTGAACCAAGGAAATTGTGTCTCTGTTTCTGCTTTCATGGAACTGGCTAGTTCCAGGAGAAAATTCTCTGCATTACTAGCATTATTAACCTTGTGTGCAGGAAAACTATTACTTTCTTCTGAAGTATTCTCTGTTAGTAAATGATAAAATGCGCTAAAACTCGTTTGAAACTTTTCTACCCACTCAATAGAACTATGATTCGATTTCACCAATTCCACCACTTGCTGGAGGAATTCAATATCACAAGATTTTTCCCAGAAATTCGGAAACAACAATAGACAGTCAGCATCAGGTCGTTTTTTCGGATCCGTATCAACCATCATTTGTACGATGTACAACATTGGCTGAAATTGTTGTTTCACCGTGGATGAAGAAAAACGCTGTTGTCCATTCAAAATATTTGCTTCTCTTCTTAGAATCTGACCAAAAGGGTGTTGTCCTTTGGATATAACGAAGTAAAAAAGGCATCCCATTGAAAATAGGTCAATTGAATTGGTCTGAAAAAAATACTGTTTGTACATATAAATCAGTATTAGTAGAAGCCAAGCAACATGCAGGTTTACGTTAATTACCAAATTTATTTTGTCGTCTTCATTAACTGATTCCGTACTTTCAACCATTTGAATATAACGCAGCACTTCTGGCGGCATCCATTCCGTTCCTCCATTATCAGAGGAAGACATTGCCACAGCCGCCCATCGCAAATATAGCAAATTTGACAATCCATAATCTGATATTATTACTTGTACATCTTCTTTCGTTGCAGTAACAAAAACGTTAGATGGAGACAAACCTCCGTGCACAATTTTGTTCGTATGTAGAAAACTAAGTCCTGCTAACATCTGTTTACAAATTGAATTTGCTGTGATATTTGTATCACTATTCGCAACGTAGTTTTCTAAATTATACTGATATAACGTCATTGAGAGGGAAATCAATTCTGAGGATGCGTCGTTGATCCCCAAATAAGTAACAATATTTTCATGCTCTAGTTTCCGTGCCTTAGTGCTCTCTATAATTGTTTCAAGGTCACTTCGAAAACTGGTCTGTTTACTTTTCTCTAAAGAAAAAACTTTGACAGCGACATCAATACTGTTATATTTTTTCTTATAAATAGCAGTTCCAAAATTGCCCTTTCCTATTAATTCTTTTTCCTCAAATGAAATGCTTTCATCTATTGTAACTGTTGTGTACGATGATGAACTTGCTTGAAATGTAGTTTCTATTTCTTTCAATATATGGAAGTTTTTTACCGCCGTAAAACATTCTTCACGAAGAATATCGTCTGCTGATGGTCGATCAACAGGATTGTGAGCGATCATTTTTGCAATCATTGGCTGCCAATTTAAACCTATTTTTGAATGCTTTATATCCGACCTGCCATCAAGTATGTTTGATGTTCTTTGGAAAACAACATCGCCGAATGGATGAGATCCCTTGGTCAAGGCGAAGAAGAAGATGCAACCTAGCGAAAAGATGTCAGCAGATGTCGACTGAAATTTGTTAAAATTATCTATAATTAATATCTTGCAGTAGTTCCTTGTAAAAATTAAATTCAAAATAATATACTATACTTGGCTCAATTTCACTTTAGAATCGTTTTCGGTTATTTCAATAAGAATTTCTAAAATTTCGGGTGCCATCCAGTCTGCACAGCTTATACTTTCCACATAAGTTTTGGCCTTCGTCAAAAAATTCCGTTACTATGCAGATGCACCAATCCATTTGTACATTGCTGCAAAATGAAGACAGGCTCCAAGTTGACCATATTGAGTTTTATCTCGTCGTAAAGATTGATTGTGCATAGTTCCATGGCAATGTAAATGAAATTACTCTCCGTCTCAGCCGTAAAATATCGGACAACATTTTCATGATTATCCAAGATTTTCAAAATCTCTAGTTCTCTCAGAGCAATCTTAGGTTCCATGGAATACGTGTCAATTGTTTTAACAGCCACAACTCTGCCATTGAACTCGCCTTTAAACACTCCCGTGTGAACTCCTTTTCCAAGTAGGCAGTTTTTGTTATAGGAAATGGTCGCATGTGTTCGTAAAACTGCACCATGTTCCTTCAATATTTTAAGGGCCAAGGTCTGTTTTGTTTCTTCTAACGATTCGAGCAGAGCATCGTAGCCGCCTGATCGTGTGGGAAGGATCGTATACAATTGCATTGCTTTCTCAAAAAAATTTTCTTTTGCATTCTATTGCAATCAATAAAAACTTTTAAGAAACCAACGCAAAGGAAATTGAAAGTCAAAAGAAGATTACTTACCAGAACCTCAACGTCAATCGGTGTCAAAATTTTGCGCATTATTAAATGTGCTATGAGCCTTGAGTCGCAAAGTGTATAGTCAATCAGGTTTACTAAATTTTCCTCAATGTGATTCTTTTGCCAATCCTCCATGATGTCTTAAGTTTTCGATTAATCGTCTTATTAATGTTTTATTGTTTTACTACATATAAATATTTGCCATAAAAGTTGAAAGTTTAGAAGAAAACAAAGTATTTTTGTTCAAACCGTATGCAAAAATAAAACAATTAAAAAAGACGTGGGTAACTAGTGTATACTTACTGCTGATTTTAATTCTGAGAAGAATGGATGTCTCAAAATGTTCTCAATTTTTTCCCGTTCAGTCCACGTTGCGGAAATCATTTTTCCCATTAAGTCATCAAAACTGTTTTGGCGACGTACGTTTTCATACAGGGCAGTATAGTCAAGCTGTGGCCGGCCTTTAATCGCATCAATTATATTGTTGCTCCGTTGAAATCGCATACCAAATGGATGTAAACCAGCAGTGATAACAAAATAAAATAGACAGCCCAGCGCAAAAATATCAGTATGGAATCCCTATTCAAGAACCTAATTATTTACTTTCCATACATTATCCTATTAATTTCATATTATTTAATTAGCTAAATTTCAATGAATTAAAAAAAATCTTACAACTTCAATTTGTGGCGAATTATCTTGTTTTCGTATTAGGACCTCCCTAGGCATCCACTCACATTTTTTTAATTTTCCCGGTGCCACGCTGCACAAAAAATCCTCAGTTTCACGGATAACAATGGCGTTGCTAAAATTTGCAATTTTCGCCTGAATACCTTGTCTCTCTCCAACTCTCCCTAAAATGTTAGAAGGTCTTAAATTAAGATGCACAATGTTTTTCCGATGAAGGTAGTCAATACCGGTGGAAATTTGTCGAATAAAATCAATTCTTGATTCTATACTTTGCAATCTTCTACTTGCTTCCGAATTTATTCTACTTTTCAAGTCAAAGTTGCAAAGCTCATACACAAATATCACGTCAGAAAAGCGCTCCTCAACACTTAAAATTTTGCTTGTGAAATACCTGACAATATTCAAATGACTGTCCACCCGGGTTAGAATGTCAACTTGGGAATGAAACTCATCATCACTTTTATTCCTCTGTTGAGCTTGACGAAAATATTGTCTCTTAACCGCCACTGATCGCAAACCAAATGTACCCTTGTACACCCGACACCTTTTGTTTGGATCGTTAATTTTTTTCAGCTGGTCCTCTTCGCTTTCACTGCACAATAGCACTCCTACCTTATGAATTGTTTCACTAAACTTTGACAGAAGTATTGACGCTGCACCAGTTTGATTTGTGTCACTGAGCGCTTGAATCAAACAAATGTAAGAATTTACTCGGGTTTTTAATATATCGTACAATTTTTTATTCTCTTTATCTGCTTCAAGTTTAATTTGTTGCAGGTCAGCAGATGCTAAGATTTTCTTTTGCACTAATATTGCCAAAAACCTGTCACTGCAAATTGTATCTTCAATTAATTCGGGCAGATTTGAGTCAATGTGTTCTTTCTGCCATTTTTCCATGATGAACTGTTACAAAAACTACGTTTTTTTCCTGCTTCATATGTTGTCATTACTTGTAAAAAAATCACTTAATGTTCATATTGTACTGTTTTTTAGCTGAAAACTGTTTGCACTAGATTAGATTATTTACAAGTAGGTAAGCTGTTGTGTTGTAAAGGCAAATAACGATTTTACACTTCCAGTATAGCACACTAAGTTAGCCGGTGTTAGATAATACTCACGTCCATTTTAAATTGTAAGTGCATTATTCTCATTAACTTTGAAACTGAGGCTGTTCTATAAAGTTCCCTGGATTTTAGAGAAAATTGACACTTTAATGGAAATGGATGTGTATGGATGTAAATGTATTTTAAATGTATTTTAATAACCAATTAATATTTAAAGAATAAAATCTGCCTCTTTAGTCAAAAAATGAATTATACAATTAAACAATTTGATTATAAGGGTATTGATTATTGAAGAATAATTATTTTTTGGTAAAATAAATTTAATGCGTTTTGAGTAAGAAAGTATACAAGAGGCAGGATGCAAACAGAGATAAGAGTATTATGGACAGCGAAGTGCTTTGCTTTACAGTTAGTTATATGTTATAAAATAAGCCGTTGCTAACGCTGTGCGTAAGGTGTAGATACTTTGAATACTCGATAAAGACATTGAAAGACCTTCCTGCTCGTACGTAATGGTATGGTCAAAAACAGTTGGAAGATTTCCTGTAGTCCTGTAGTAATTTAGAATTTAAAAAACCGCGACTTCCTGGCAAACTTAAAAGAATTTTCAAATTCTGAGGTCGAATTGCGACTTTCGGTGAAAAACACTCTAGACATTTTAGATCACGTCACGCATATAAATGCTTGTTAAAAATTCGAAATCGCAACGGCCAGTAACGGTTGCCGTTGACGTAGATAAATGAAATTTAATACGCTTTTGTACCATAATACTTTGTAATCGTTTGACTAAAACTGATTTCGAAAGTCTTTTTTGGTTTTCGGGAAGACTTGTTGACTGCCGGGCAAAAGGATGTGCACAAACAGACATACACAAGGATTACATAAATGCTGTTATATCGTACATCGTAATGAAGCAATGAAAGAACCACAAAGGTGTGACAAGCAGAGAATTCAGAGTGGATAATATTTTTATCCACTGTGTTGTAATGCAAAGCAAAAATAGGTATATCTATGTTGATTTCTTCAGATTTTTATTCATCAGTAAAAGTAGCAATGTGAGACATTATAAAACTTCAGTCAATCTGAGATTCAACACTCCACAACCACTAGCATAACCAGACCATAGATCTGAAAGGGGATGACCATCGACTTGAATCAAGTTGAATTGTAATATAGCTCTCTTATTTACGCAAAAATAAGAATCCAATTTTTATTATTATACTTGTGTGTTTTGGTCAAACTATATGTAAAAAGGAAACGGTAATCAAAGCGAACAGAAAATTTTGAATGTTTGAACTGTTCAGATCTGTTTAAGCTGACCTAAAAGCTAATTACTGTTAGTAATTCTCAAATTTTATAGGTATAAAATCACGAATGCATACAACTAGACAAAATATTGGGAGAAGCCAATAAATAGTGTTCAACGTGGTTGAATTTTCAGTATGTATTATGAAAATACAAATAATATGGGGAGTAATCCGGCAGAAATTTAGATTTTAGTAAAAAAATGCATGGAGAAATTTCATTTTTACATGGACTTTCGTAAATTTATTTTGAATTTTCGACCTTTTGGGGGTCAACTGCTCATAAATACGCCCTGCTCACAACCACAGTCAGTGCAATTCAACCACGTTGCGTAACCACCATTCGGTTTTCTCTACATTACATATGTAGGTATATAGGTTTTAAACAATTGCCATGTTTTAAGTACGATTTTTCTAATATATTGTACAATCTGACTGTAGGCAACATTGTTTGTTACTTTTCTGCTTAAAACGAACGGTTTTAATCCTTTATTTGCTTTCAACATTTATTTTACGTATCATTTGATTGGAGAGTGGAGTTTAACGTGTTATCTTTCCTCTTCTGATATATATACTTGAGTTTGCATATTATTTATGCTGGTGTGATAAAAGCATAGTTTACTTTAATAGAATACAAAATCATCATTTATTATGCCCAGTACTGCTACAATAAAATATACAAGTAAATTTAAAACAATACATTAGTAGTTTTCATAAACCCCGTAGATAGCTAAACTAACCATTAAAAGGAACATAGAAATTTATGCATTTTTTGAATACAACGTAATATTAACGATTGTATTCAGACATGTCACAAACTAGTAACGGAAAGAATAAAAAAATGGTTATTATAAAGTTTTATAAAGTTGACAAATCAAAGCGATACATGTCAATTTTGACAAAATATTTACAATACTAATAATTAAGCAAGTTGCAGAAGAAATACCGTTACACTCTAAGTAGCCAGTATCACATTTAAGAAAGACTTGCAGATGCATCATTTTATGCTTCATACATTGCAAAGAAGACATGATAGTGCGTCGTCTCCAATGGGCTTTAACAAAGTTGGTTCCAAGGCTGACTTCAGCTGATTCAAAATTTTGCTTTCGATCATCTCCTTCTGCTTAACGAATTCATACATTTCTTTAGCAGTTACTGCCTATTCTCAACGGACGACTTCTGGAATGTTTGATCTTGAATGTGACCTGATTCAGAACAGCATCTCTGTCTGCCACACATCCGTTCTTGCCTATTCGACAGGAATAATGAATATAGAAAAACTAAACAGCAAATACTTGATGCCACCATTACTTTATAATTAATGCGATCCAGTTGACAATAAATTATTATTATTATTATTACCAGCATGTTCGGAGCAGACATATTTACTCCAGTTTACTTGATAGTTCACAACAACTTTAGTTTCACCACCAATGCCGTTGCTAACCTTAAGAAGATGTGCACTGGCGATTTAAAAATCTCAAATGGTGTAAACTGCAAGTATGTATGAGAGTGGACTAAAGAACCTAAATAATTTGGCGCGTGAGACAAAGAATAATAGGGTCGAGTGTGCATATAAAAACTCGCTCTTCTGTCATACACAATAACTGGTATTTTAAACTGTCACCATGACCCATAATCTGGACATAGTTTTTTCAAGTTGGTGTTTCTGTGCTGATCCATTTCCTTCTAAGAATTTTTTGCAGTTCAGTTACTCCAGTCGCCTGTAAGCTGTAAGAAGGCAAGTACAAAATGGACAGCCTAATTACCTATAATAAGTAGTTGTATTAATTTCCGTGGAATAACAAATGATTTCAGCAACAAGTACAAATTTATAAATACCTGTTGTATAGTAAATATTCATTTTAATATATAGACGGCACGATTTTATTCATTAAACTGTTTGATTTTAGAGGAAACTAATCCGCGTAAGTTAAAGTTTACATGAAAGCAGATAATGTAATAAAATTATTAAAAAGGTTGTGATGATGGTGAGTGAAAACGTTTGCAGAGACGATTTTTGTGAGTTGGTAGAATGGTGTTAATTCAATATATATTTGTCATATATTATATATTTGGCTTATGTTTGTCAAAAATAAGTTTTCGAACATGTCATTATATTTTCGCCTTTCTCTAATTCAATCATTTAATATTTATAACTACTCATTCATGTGTAACGCAGTTGAAAACTGCGCATACTGCTGCTGTATTTATTAAAGTTTTATTGTATGCACGTAAGGAGCTGAGTATTATAACTTATATCAATGATAATTACCTCCTGGAGAAAATGTACTTTAGCAGGGTTGTGACGTATTAGGTATTAACGTCGGTGGAATAATCACAGAAGTATTGAATATAAAAGGAATCAAACACTCTGTTTCTCAAATGCCGGTTGAGCCTACTACCACTATACTAAATCTCCTTATTTGTGATGATTACTGCTCTTATTAATGTTACATTTATATTCCTTGATCAGTTTCATTATTATTAAGCTGACGGATGTGTAATGCACATCCGACCAATTGTTCTCGTCCAATTTTCCACAGGTTTATTTTGTAAGTTTTAAAAATTAATAAACAATTAACTCAATAAGTAGTCAATAAGAAATCATAAACGTAATTTGTCAGAAGAAATCAAAGGGCGGATTAGATGTTCAAGTTAGTGCTCTCTCTCAAAAATCGGATGAAAATTTCTTGAAGTATTTGCAAAACAATAAGTATCGGTAGTCAATAAAATTTGTTGAAGCTTTTTGTTCTTGTTTACTTTATGCTGTTGCTGGTTGTTTAAAAATTTGAATGTAAGCTGTTCGGATAACGAACAAACATAAAAGCTTCCCATTGGAACAATACTATTAAAACAAATATGTAATTAATGCCAAAACCTTATAATGATAACGACCATCGTGTACTAAAGTAATGTAAGTACACGATCTTTCAGTTTACTAAAAAGGTTTTTTTTACTAAATAGTGTTAGCTATATCCACTTTAATGATTATTGCTTTTCAAACTTAAGTATATATGGTTGAGTGTAGAAAGATTAAACTTACAATATTACAGCAAGTAATAGAATACTGCGGTATATATTACACATTACACAGTGTTGGCTTATTTATTAATGCATGGTCTGGCACTGACTGGCACTGTATTTTTAAAAAGTAGATATCTCTGAGGAAAAAGTTACAAAATTGTGAATGATACAAATAGCAAATATTAAAAGCTTTACATTTTATGCAACTGTATATTTGTACTTGGTATAATTTGAGTAGCAAGGTTCATGAAATAAAGCATCATATTATATGATGACTGGGTGACAAAATATAATTAATGTTTCAATCGTCAATGCTTACAATACAAACAGCTTTGATTATCCGGATTTTGAAATCACTATAAAGCTTCTCATATACCGGTTACACTGATGATGATGATGATGGTAGCGGTAAACTTAATACGCTGTTAAACAATTTATAGAATAGCTATTGTTTTTTACCACATTATACTTACATACTGAATGCTTGCTCGTATATATTCTGACTTTTTAGTTGCTGATAACTTTGATATTTTGAACTTTGAACAGTAAAAATATTATACCAGTATTTGTATACCATAATAAATTTAGGTAAATCTGCAAAGTAAATATGCACTCAAGCAAAAACCTGCATACAGGATATTGCCCACAAAACGTCGTAAAGCTGAAAATGTTTGGGCATCTGTCACCACAGATTTGTGATAGAAACCAAGTAAGCTAGTTCTGTTGATGTGAGTGTGAACATTTTTGAATGATGATAATAAACTATTCGTTTAACATTTGTTGATTGGTTATATTATGATAGATTAAAAATACAAATCATGCATGCATGTAAATTGAAATAGTATTTTTCACGATAATGTCTTGAAGAAAAAATGAAACGTACAATATTCATCGTCAACAAAGTTGAAAAATTAATGTATTGTTTATTTTCAATATTGTTAATATATAATGTAAATATTTATAGTATAGTTTGTGCATTATACAACTAATCTGATTTCTCATAATAATACCTTAACAGCATTGTTGGACTCATATCTTAAAATTGTTAACCAATTGCTTTATAATTTAAAGCACTCATTTTTTCTTACTAACTAATCTTGTACTCCACCGCTGTATTCAATAATTGTTCTCACTTTCATTGCAGCAGCACCCGTTTGTGCAGACAAAATTGAAGCTACAATACTCAAATTCCATTAGCGTCAACAGAAAAAATCGTCTGTAAAATCATTTGATCTGCTTGATCTTCAGAAATTTCCTCAATTATCACCACAGCTTCTACGCTTCTACTTCTTGTGTCTGTTTTGTTTTGTGCTGTAAGTACTGGAGTACGAAAAGCTTTTTCACGATTACTGGTGGACAACGTAAACTCTTTTTGTACAGTTAGAGGAATTTTTACATTTTTCTCAACAACCCAATGAATTTCTTCTTGCAGTGGAAGCTTAACGCCTACGTGCCAAGGGGAAACATCTTGAAAACCATAATAGACTGTCTCTTCACCAGGTTTTAAACAAAGAGTGGCAGAATAAGCAGCCGCTTCATAAGCAACTATACGTTCGCGGTCGAAGGTCTCGTTGAATGATTCGTTGCCAAGGAACTTCATTAATTCTTTCTTTAGTTTTGGTATGGCGGACAATGATCCTACTAGAATCACCTGGTCTATGTCATCTTTTGTTACATTGGCACAGTTCAAGGTATGACCTACTAACTGAATTGTTTTTGAAAAAAGTTTGTCATTCATCTGCTCAAATGCTGTAACTGTTACTTCTACATCTAAATCATTACCTCCTGCAAACTTGCGTACAAAAATTCTGGTAGACTGAACAGTCATGAGTTTTCGCTTGCCCTCCTCTTGGCACTCGTTTTGAAGTCTTCTTAACTTTCTTTTCGCTTCAACACTTTGGTTATCATTGGATGATTCTACATCTGTCAATATATCTATACCTGTGTGCTTTTGAAATTGTCGAGCACAATATAACATCATATTCATATCAAAATCTTCCCCTCCCAAATATGCATCTCCACTTTTTCCCAAAACGTGGATCTTATCTTCGCACATTTTCATCACCGCCACATCAAAAAAACCTCCACCTAGGTCGTATACTAAAATTGTGGGCTCTTTGATATCGTAGTTGGTCTTTAGTCGGTATGCCATTGCTGCTGCAATAGTATCATCTACGATGGATAGAATAGATAACCCAGCTTTTTCTCCAGCATTAACAATGAGTTTCCGCTGAAGGCTGGTAAATGAGGAGGGAACGGTTATGACAGCTTTTTGTAAATCAGGATAGTTTAAACCGAGCCTGGCTTCATCTTTTACATATTTCAGTAATTCTGAGCAAAGTGATTCAGGCAAAATTAAATTGCCGTTCATTTTCACTGCCAGTCTCCCGTCCTTTTTCTCCATAGCA
Organism: Sinhomidia bicolor; assembly: GCA_027743785.1. Classification (NCBI taxonomy): domain Eukaryota; kingdom Metazoa; phylum Arthropoda; class Collembola; order Entomobryomorpha; family Entomobryidae; genus Sinhomidia; species Sinhomidia bicolor. The sequence goes on from JAHZMT010005154.1 coordinate 24,978, forward strand.
AATGGATAGTACATTAAATTGCCGTCATAGTCTTCACCAGTCTGTCGACTAAGTAAACTTCTAACGTTGTAAATTGTGGACTCTGGATTTTCATTTGCTTCTGCCTTTACACTCGGCCCAAATATGTATGTGCCATCCTTGTTTACTTTTACCTGGCTATACTCAAATATTTTGCTACTCCTAATTGTAGAATTGGCGTTCGGTCAGTTTCCAGAAAGACAGTTTCCAGATCTACACTTTGCTCGAAACAATTTGCTAGACTGGTCTTTTTCTCGAATAGGTCAATTTCCCGAACGGTCA
>JAHZMT010005155.1:0-21308 GCA_027743785.1 Sinhomidia bicolor
AAAGCCAAACTAATTGGTCCTGGAAATTAGATAGAAACGTTCGTTAATATTTTACGTGTTTGTCTTGTTACAGTAATAGGTCATAACAACGTTTAACCATGAATCATACCTTCCCAATGCTTTGCTAAGGACTCAATCATTTGAAGACGATCCATTGACAATTGTGCAACCAATGTAACATCCCATTCACTGTCGCCGTCTTTAGAGTCTTGCTCATAATCGTAATCCAAATAAAATAGATGTGTCCGATATTTGATATATTTAACCGTTCGAAATTCATAACAGGCGTCATCCTCGTTGATCTAATGTTTTCAAAATAACCCTTTAAGGCAAACTTGTTTGTGTACTAATAGAACTGCCATGCCATAATGTTGAACACAATACACGTAAAATCAATTATTGAATGAATTATACATCAAATAGGTTTTGCTACCTGTTCATGATTGATGTAGTTGGATGCTTGCTTGCTGTAATTACTACATCCAAATAATTCTCTTCTCAGAAGATTACCGTCGTACTCCAAGAAAGTGAGATGCAAGTTGCGAAAAAATTCGGCATGTTTATTCTTAACTCGTAACTTTTTGGGCGAATTCCAATGAATCACCTAAAAAGCCGAATAGAAACATACAGTCACACAAATGTCTTGTCATTTTATATATTGAGGATGTTCAGCAACTTAATTAAACTACAAATAGATATTATTACCTTTAGATCAGCAACTTCAGTATAACAGGATTCAGATCGAGTATTATCAGATAGCTGCACATTCCAATGACATGGAATTTCATGAAGTATTTGTGGATTTTGCTGAATTACAGCGTTAAAAATATCTTGGTCTGCAAGAGATGTCGAAAGCATGGTTTGAAGATCTCGTTCGGCTATCATTCGCCACAAATGTGGCCAGTTCATCTCTCTAAGTTTGGAAAGATCCATAAGTATCACGCCTGTGAGATTTCAATCAAGAACAATTTTAATAATGGTGTAAACGCATTTTAAAATAACTAAGAGTTATACACTGTATATTGAAATTTTAATACCTGTGTTGTACCCGCGACCCAAAGCAGGCCAAGGCCGATGATTTTTCCATAGCTTTCCTAAATACCAATCGCTCTGATTTTCAACGAGGCCAAGAGCCTAAAAGTACACCAGTTAAAGTTTACTTTCCTGCTTTTAAAATCTGAAGAAATATTTTCAGCAGAAACGAACATTTACCTGATCAGATTTCATGCTTTGTACAATTGGAAGTTATTTTTGTATATAATTATTACAAAAATAAATCGATTATATTATATTACAAATATCATGAACAGTTTCAAGGCAGTAATTATAATACAATTAGTTGGTCCATTAATGTGTGTGCTTACTTTGAGGTATGCTCCAGGTGTCAAATAAGGTGCTAAGAATCAGATGTGCTTTTGCGTCAGTGATAAGATGCAGATGAAGCGGATTTTTTCGATAAAACAGCATTGATTTGATGAGGGTAACCATTGATCGACTAGAATTATGGCCAGCGCATACTATCGCCACTTGAATCACTTCACATTTACTCACTGCCATTTCCTGAAAGAAAATAACATCCACATTTTAAATGAATATCCATACAAGTTTCACTGTATGGATGCAAATATGTTCCATGTCAAGTCATACGGCAATCAGTTTCGTATCTGTTCCATCAACAAAGCCCTTTCTCCCCAAGGAATCATGACGCTGTTTATGGAGAGTGAGAACTCCTTCCTGAACTGACTTCATCCCATTCATTTCCTGCCTCATCAGTACCTCCCTCCATGCCAAGTCCACAAGAACTCCATCAGAAGAAACTGCTGTATAGCCGTACAACAAAGTATACTTAACAATCTCCAAGCAACCGGGAAATAGTTTAAGCATAAGTACCACAATAATAGCTACCTTTAGAAGTGGTGGTCGAGAAGTAATTATGGAAAAAGAGAACAGAGAGAGCCCCACAAATGCTCCCCACCACAAATCCTGCTACCCAACGTCTCGAAAATGAATGAAGAAAGCCATGCCTGGAGCGAATTGTGAATATGTGAGTGGTTTCGTATACTTTTTTTATATTTTTGATTCTTGAAGCTACCTAAGTTTGCACATGAATATTATTTAATTCTTGCACGTTTCTTCCGTCCATGTCTGCTGTCATAGTTTAATCTAAATCCCTGCAACTAAAACATAATCTTGAACCTATGGGAACTTGGAATGGAAACTTCAACAAGAAAAACTGGCAAACTATTTTTGTACGTTTTAAAATCCACTTTTAGTCATTCCTTCGAATTCGTATTTTGTATTCGTAATACAGACAGACAGACAGAAGCAGATAACAAGCAATCCCTCCCGAACGAGAATGAATATTGCAGTGTTGTACTGGAACAGATGTACTCGATGCTGATGATGTATGGAATGGAATATATGCTTACTTACACGCTAAACGTACACCTACACATTTTTTCATCTTTGTGTTTTTTTAGAAAAAATCTCGTATCGGTCACGCTTACATAATATGACTCAATTATGAAAAATGCCTATGTATGTTCCTTTTGTGTAAATAAAGCGACACTTGTAGTTCCAATCCCAATCCATTGTCACCAAGAGAAGAGTTCTGAAGTAAAGGATTATTCGAATATTTGCCAACTATTTTTGATCCTTTTGCTGTTTCAATTGATAACGTGCTATTTCTAATTTTAAGGAATTTTGTACAAAAGGTCATCATCGCATCGGTCAGTTGTTCGAATTTCTTTGACACTTTTTCTTTCTTATGCTTCTTTGGACACGCAAGTCCTTAGGGCTGAAGGTCTATTTCTACTTCTACAGTAGGAAGTTGATCGACTACCGCTTTGGCCGAAAATTTTATGACTGCACAATTCATGAAACAATAATTATTGTACAATAATAATTAATTACAACAAAGAATAGCATAAAAATAAACTTGGTTTCAATATTTTGAAACGAGTATTTAAACAAGTTCATAATTTCAATCATAATTTTGCATACCCCAACTTTTACAGCTTGGCAATGGTCATTCATACCGATTGACGTCTAAAACTAAATTTGTATATATACCTTTAACGCCAAAAAGGATCACATGAATTTTAAAACTATGGATATGTTAAGGGATGATGATTTTAAATATGTGTGCTACTAACAACTAATAATGTCATCTTGATTCATATTCAAATTGGGTACACGCGTTTGTATATAGCGTGTCAAGAGAAAACTTATCTTTTGGGCTTAAAGGTCATATGCAGTATGCTGTTTCTTACTGCTGAAGCCTGCATTTATATACATCTGCATACAAGTTTATTATAAATTCAAACCTTAAAGATTTGTAGGTTTTCAGAAATCGACTGTGTGTTGACTGTGCAACATCAATTGTAGCAATAGTAGTAGTAGCAATGCTTTTGGAAATATGAGGAGAGGTTTGCGAAATTTGACGCTTAGTAGTTCAAATTAACTAGTACATATTCACCACGGGTTGAGGACCTCAACTTAATCAATCATGTTGTATGCTAATCACAAAAAAAGCACAACTTAATATAATTATGATTATTGGAATGAGTTTATTTTGCAAAACTTTCTTTAAAATTGAAACGCAGTTCGTTCTTATACGGAACAGGAAGGACGAATAAATTAAAAATATATAAATGCGTAAATTTCCGGCTGAGCTTATACTATTTGCACAAACTGTTATCCATCAAATAATCACTGAGATCAACTCCACAGCCAAGTCCACGAGGTAAACGAAAAACCAGTCTGGTCTAAGGAGTCCATGGATTCGCTGTCCAGTCTTTCTAGCAACAAATATGTGATTAGGTTACCAAAGATTCTATTTATTGCGAGACAATAGTAGTAGATATATTGGGAAGAATGAAATATGGTAGGAATGTGCAGAAATTATTTGGAAAGAAAAGCGCAAGCAGTCAGTAGTTGGTAGTTAATGACCAAAAGATGAGTTAAAACAGACACACGCACAGAGTAAAAAACTACATTGTTTCTTTATTAATAGGTAAATTAAAATAGTCCGAACCGTACGATATCAATAATCCTGCGATATATGCCAATGCATACATTTTTACATTTGGGGAAGACGTTAAAAATAGAGTTTCATGTACACATTTTAGCCACTCTTTATAAACTTCAAGGTTAGGTACCAAACAAAAAATGTACAGTTTCTTCTATCTACTTATTAATCGTTACGCACTGCATGTTATGAAAGCTGTTGTTATTTTTTATCATCTTTATTTTATAGCTTCTCGTACACACAAAATCTAAAACTGTAATTACATCGGGATCGGGAATGTTTTTGTATTATTACACTCTATAAATATCTACTTAACATCAGACAATAAATCATTACAACTACTGTAATATCCAATATTCGCAGTTCAAAAATATAAAATTTAACTTTCTGTACATGATACAATTTTGCGAGGATCATAATAATGTATTGGAAAAGAGACACCCAACTGTACGAAAAATCACAACATGAGCACACATTCGTTCTTGGTAAAGGTTCTCAAAATTACCAACACCAACTAATATTCTAACACCAAAGACGCAAAATTAACATAAATTGTGGTAAAGTAACAAAATATTGAATTCCATTAACTGGACTATCTAAATTCTAAATTAGACAATCTCTTATTATTATTATGATTATGATTATTATTAGTACAAGACAAACACAAACGTGCACAACAACATTAATGTAATATGTATATGATACCTGAAATTCGGAATTTTACACCATTGATAATACAAAACCAAGATAGTAAGTAAAGTAGTGCTAGAAAGAATAGTAAGTAAGTAACACCCTATGCTATTGTTAACTTCTTCAAAACACAACACCCACACAAAACCATATATTCAGAATAATGTTCAAAAAATAATGTTGTTGCTGTAGATTGCTGCTTGCTGAGTGACTACGACTTCTATTATCATCACTTTCTAGTTTTAGTTGTAATTGTGACGTGAAAGATGTTTTCCATAGATACGTAGCTTAACGTGTCGATCGCATTTCTTTACTCGTCGCGGCGAGAGAGAAAATGCAAAAAAGTTAACTTGTACATATTTGTACATAAGAAGAGGAAAGTTGGAATCTGGATCTACATATTTGTAGTAATAACTTAAGAAAGAGCATTGCTAATGTAAACAACTTTTACAAATGATATAATTTGGCAGCTAGAAAATTTATCCCTCCTCATGGAGAATCCCCGATTTGTGTGGACGGGCAGATTTAAAGTTTGATAGTTTTGTAATACCAAAAGTTCAAAAAAATACACAACCACTTGATAAAAACAAATCTCTATGTTAACACCATATGAAGCCTAGTTAGACTTTGGCATGACTAAAAACTTTCAATTGGTCAAAGGGATTGTAGATAAAGGGATGGAATTTAGGGCTGACTGGGAAAATTGGCGTACGGTGATTCGACAACGTTTGAAGAAGATGATTGAGCAGGCTGAGTTCCTGCAAATGGAAAATCACAGGTTAGTACCAAATCGTGCTTGTAAATAATTTAAAATACGTTCAAACGAAAATAAATGCACATTCATTACCTTCACCATGTCGGGGGGACATTTGTGGTGATGCCAAGTACTGTTGCCCATGACCAGCTTGACCAGAATTGTCAAATACAGATGACGAATATGGAGTGGCAGGTGTGAGGGGAGTGACTGGTCTTCCTGGAGAAGAGAGATATGACTCAAAAGATTGCGCTGGTGGTGCCGCTAGAGATGTAGAAACACTCGATCGAGTACTGGGTGAAGGTGATGGTCTTCTTGGAGGTGGAGAAGGTGAGCTAAAAAGCTCACCCAAACCAAACCAACTACCAGTAGAGGTAGACTTTCTGGTACTATTTTCAAACTGCTTCTTTGAAGTTGCAAGAAACAACTGACCCTCATATAACTCCCTGATTTTCTTTTCACGCTCAAGATCAACTCTTAGAGAAAATATTTCCCGATCCTGCTCAACAAATTTAGCCTCCAAGCCATCTGGCGAAAAGTCAAATGGCTGAGGAGTGGTCGTAGAATTTATTCGAATACGTAGTGCATCGTAACTTTCTTGTAACTGAAAATTAAAAGAAAAATACGTACATGTTATCAACTCAATCCTTTGCTTCATTTCTTGGTTTTTGCCATTTAAATTCTCACCTGGCTAATATTTTTCATCAAATCTCTGCAAAGTTTGTCTCGGTCCTCTAATGTTTTCGTCATTAAAATCAGTTGATTTTCCATTGATTTGTATTTTGGATCATTGTCTCCATCCTGAATACTCCTTCTGAGCTGCTCTAATTCGGCTGACATTCGTAAATTATCCATTTCTAATTCAGTTCTCAGCACTTTCAATCTTGAAAAGTCCTCATAGCATTTCACTTCAGAAGACTCAACTTCCTCTAGTTTATTCTGTAACAAGTCTATTTTCCTCTCCAGTGCCTCCTTTTCCTTTTCAGCTTTCTCCAGTCTATCAATAATGGGCCCGTCCTCTTCCCTGACAAGAGGTGTATTTTGTACCGTTTGTAATGTTTGCCATGACTCCTCCATTTGCTTTTCTTTCTCATCCATCTCATAGAGCAACTGTTTGACCTCCTCCTCTCTGCTGTGCAAATTTTCTTTTAATCTCTTCTCTTGTATAATGCCTTCTTCAAGTTCAAATCTCAAGTCGCTTATCTCTCTATTCTTCTCCTCTAATTCTTCCAGCAACTCTTTAGTTTTCTCAGATAATCCCTCCTCAGCTTTAGAATCAGCAGCTAATTTGTCGATATCAGCTAATAGTTCGGTGATACGATCGTCTTTCGCACTCATCTTTTTGTCGGCTTCAGCAAGCTCATCCCTTGAGACTTCTGCATTTGCGTTCAAAGTTTCAATCTGCTTTTCTTGTGTTTTGCACGTTTTCTCCAATTCCCTGTACTCGGAATTTCTTTTTCCCAACTCCTCTGTTGCTGCATTTAAATCTTCTATGTATTTCATCGTGTTCTCCTCAATTTTGACATACTTTGATACCTGATTGGTTAACCGTTCAATTTCAGACTTACGTAGAGAAACTTCAGTCTTTGCCTCATTCAACTCTGCATTTACCTTTTCTAGCGTTTGCTGATACTCTCCTTGTGAATTTCTAAGCATTTCAACCTCCATTTTCGAATTCTGAAGCTCATTATAATATGTTCCCAAGTCGTGCTGGCACTGAGCAAGGGCACTTTGTGTTTCATGCAGTGTCCTTTGAACACCCTCTTGTGCCATTGCAGAATTATAGCTTTTTTCCTCGTACTGACCACAGATCATCTGAAGATTAGCGATTTCCTCACTCTTGGCATTTACATCGGCGTTGGCTGCACTGAGTGCCTGAGTGTACGAGCTAATTGATGCTTCCAATGTTTGAACGGTTGACTTCAACATATTAATCTCGGCCACCAATTGTTCCGCTTGAGAAACCTCTGAACACTTGTTATTGTAATCTCCTTCTACCTTGGTTAATTGCTCGTGAAGTTGGCTACATTTCTCCTGTAGTTCTGCGACCTCACTATTTTTCTTTGCCAGCTGTTCACAGGTACGTTCCAAGTCATCAGAGGTCTGAGAGGCATATGCCTCTAGTGAAACCCTGTGCTGATCTTGTAATTCTAGTATTTTAGTCTCCATTTCTCTTCTATAGCTTTCCTCAGTCTCCCTCAAACGCTCTTCAAGACGAACACAATCTTCCGTCTTTACAAATAAAGACTGCTCAGTTTGTTCCAGAATTTTTGATTTTTCTTCGAGTTGATACTTGATTTCATTAGCCATTTTATCTGAGACCTCGTCAGATTCCTTCAGACGGGCTTCCATAACACTAATTGCAGTCTCTCGTTCATTCAGCTGGTCGATTAACTGAGAGATTTGAACTTGCAGTTCCCTGTTTTTGTTGCCATACTCGTTTTGAATACAAACAGATTCTTCGCGCAATTGTTTCTTCTCAGCTTCCGCCCTGTCTAAAGCTTCATTCATTAAAGAATGGCTGTTGAACGCCTCGTTTAGCTGCACGTTAAGATGATGAAGCTCCTCTCGAAGTTGTGCTTCAGTAGTCTTGAGGTCATCGATTTCTTCATCCTTCCTTTCCATAATATCTTGAGTACCAACTGAATCTCCCTTGTAATTATCAAATTCGTTCTGAGCCATAAGTAATTGTTCTTGTGCGTCTTGCAACTGAGCCTGTAGTGAATTAATCATCCGGATCTTTTCCTCCAGTTCTTTGGTGAGATGAGATACATTCAATGTTGCGTCTTTAAGGAAATCTTCATACTGAGAAATGGCTTGTCGAACCTCTACATCCTTTCTAGACACACACTCATTCAGAAGCTCTACCTTGTCATCAACTGTTTGCTGCAAATCTTCACAGGCTCTCATCAATTTGACAACCTCTTCGTTTTTAGAGCCCAATGTAGTTGCAAGTTGTGTCAGCTGAATCCGAAAACTCGCAATTTCCAAATCACGCTGAGCCACTAATGCTTTCACACTAGCCAGTTCAGCTTTATTGTCCACGGCTAGTGCTTCCTTTGCTGTATGCTCATCTTGTAGAACCTTTATTGCGTTCTCAAGTTCCTTGATTTTTGAATCTTTACTCTCACATTCTCGCTTCCACCGATCAATTTCCAAGTGTAATGTTGGGGATGAACTAGTATCTGACGCCACGGACTTACCAACCAGCGGCTCCACTACCATACTGGCTTCCATGGGAGAAACAGAGGATGTATTCATGCTATCATCACCGAGACGACTCTTCAGTTCTGCCAATTTGTCGTTCTTTTGTTTCAACGCTTTTAGTGCTTTCTTCAGCTTATCTTCAATTTGCTTGCAACGGTCAGTTGTTGTGGAAAGTTCCTGTGTCTTTTTACTCAACTCCTGCTTCAGTTCTGCAATCTGATTATCTTCATTGAATCCTTCATCCAGCAAAACTGGAGCATCATCGTTCCATCCATCGGCGGCTTCTGCTGATGCTGGTAGTAAAACAGCTTCTTGTTGGATTGTCTGAGGAGAATAAAAAATTGATGCTTTTAAGAACACTGGATTCTATAAAAAAGCAACTAATGGAAATGTTAAGCAAATAGTTTACCTTTTCTAGCAGTTCTTGTCTGGTTCGTTCAAGTTCTTTAGTGCATTCTTGCAGTTTCTCAAAATATGACGACTTATCAGCAGAAATTTCTTCAATTTTAGCTTCGTACTGCGAGACCATCAAACTCTTTTCTACGAGTTTATCCTCAGCCTCTTTATGCATTAGAAGAATTTCATCAATTTGTCGTTGCTTTTCGTCCAGCGTCGTCTTCAGTTCCGAGATCTGTGCTTCCATCTCTGTGAAGCCTTCATCTGGAAGCTGAGGAGTACCATCAGACCAGCCATCGCATTTGTCAATCTCAACTAGGCCTTCTATTGGTGGTTTCTCTAGTTCTAGATCAACAACTTTTTTTTCGAGTTCCTCATATTTACCAGAGAGTTCATCTGCAGCTTTACGCTGAGACTGAAGCTCAGACAACAAAGCCTCGTTTTCTTTCTGAAGCTCATCATATTTCTCTTCCCACGCAATAGTATTCATGGCGGTTTCAATCCTTGTACTTTCTCTGCATCTTGTTTCCTCTAGCTCCCTTTCCAACTCTTCAGTATTGCGTTGAAATTCTTCAAAAGCTATAAACATTAACAAACGCGTAATTCAGACCCTTTGCTGGAAATCGATTTCTGTACATTGCCTAAAGTATAGGTATCATGTAAAAGCACATAATAGACTATGGATTTTGTAGTAAAGTCTCAGTGTACAAAATAACATGCTAACCTTCCTTCATCGCCTCAAGTTGTTTTGCATTTTTCTCTGCCACAGCCGTAATTGCAGCGTTCTTTTGTGCTTCTGGAAAAGGGAAAGTGTAATTTTTAACAACGTTTGTTATGCGCAGTATATTTAATTTACGTTGAAACAGTAAATTGTTCAATTATTTCATTTTCCGTTTAAATACATTATTATTTTGTTTAGCCCGTTAAATAAGTTTTCCCAACCCAATTGGGAAATTGTCATTAAAGCATTCAAGGCATTGAATTTAGGTATGAGTGTAACAAGTTAGGAAATAATGTAGGAGAAACCAGTGAATTTGACAAGGCTACTTAATACTATAAATGAAAGCATTCAATGTGTTTACTTGGCAAAGCGAGTATAGAGTTTAGGACTGCTTGTATAAGTTTCTGAAGTTTACCTAACGTGCCAGAACGAAGAATTTTCATGGAAAGCAGCAAGGCAAAGATTACAGCTCCTCATAGCTACCCCACCACGGTAACCATTAATGACAACAAGAAATATTCACCACCCGGAATAACTACACCAAACCGACCCATTTCCCCTTTTGACTTTTTAAAGAAAGTTAATAGAAAGTTTATAACATACTATTACTCACTTCAAATCGCTACACAATTTGTTTCTCTACACTCTACATACAAAAAAGCAATTTAGCACCCGTCCGAATCTCGCAAACAAAGTCACGCAAACAAGGACAAAATATAACAAAAGCAATAATACCAGTTCTGGCAAAAAGTCACATATCCTAGTTAATAAAATAACTTCATGAAATGCTGATGACGTGGGCGGTAATGCAATTATTCCCAGATAATTCAACGGACAAGATTGAATCCCAGTTCGGTTACGCAGACTCATTATTAATGAAGCAAACAACTGTGCTGTTAGTACTAACTAAATCTTTAAAAATTTAAATTCTAAAAACCCCATTTTTGTTAAAAACATTGAAACATAAAATGAACCATCACCCAAAATACCCATATTTAAAAATGTACCCTGCCACCAAATATGAAACATTGTTTCCGATATTACATTTCGTTGGCAAGTTCAGTTCGAAAAGGTAGCTGAGGAGTGGAATTTACCTTGCTGCTCATGCTCATCAACGTCTACCAGTTGAAGAAGAAGATTACCTTTCTCCAACTCCAACTCAGCAATACGATCTTCCAAAGCCTTTTGAGTTTCAGTCCAAGATTCCTAAAAATTTGAAGTATGCATGAATTTACGTCATCATAAGTAACAGTCCAGAGTTGTGGTATTTTTTTGGATGGAAACATTAAAATACTGATAATCGGTGCAAAATTAGTCCTGAGATTTAAAATGTGTCATACCGTAGTTGTTGCATCATTACTTTGCTTAAAAAAGTTCACTGGAGTATCATCATCTAGCTCTACACGTTGTTTAACTTCTTCAATTTCCTTTCGCATAGACTCTTTTTCGACTTCCAGTTCACGTTGTGTGATAGCAAACTCCTCTTGCTTTTTCTCCATTTCTTTGAGAAGGGATTCTTTTTCAACCTGGAGCTCTTGTTGTTCAGTTGTAAACTTTTCCTGTTTTTGCTCCATTTCCTTCAAAATGGATTCCTTCTCAGCTTGAAGCTCTTGTTGTTGAATGGTAAACTTTTCTTGATTATCATTTATTTCTTCCCTTAGTTCGGCTATAATCTTTTCCAGTTCCATTCGCTTACAATCCTGCAGCGAAATTATTTCATCTTTGCTTTGTAGCTCAACAATGTTCAAACTCAATACCCGATTTTTTTCTTCTTGGGATTCAAGTTCAACTCGAATGGTTTCCTTTTCATTAAGGGCTTCCTCAGCTGCTTGCTCAGACAAAATGAGTTTTGTTTGGAGAACTTCAATTTCTTCGAGTAATTTAATTTCCAAAGCCGATTTTTCGTCGCGCAATTGCTCGAGTTCTTCCTCCAGTCTTCTCTTTTCTTGGGCAAACTGCTGCTTTAAAAGATCTCGTTCCTCTATGGCTTCCCGAAGTTCCCTTTCAAAGTTTTTCTTTTCTAGACGCGATACTTCAGTTACCCGTTCCACTTCCTCTGTGAGGGAACTTTTTTCTTCCAACCTTATATATAATAAGCAAGCAAAAATTATTATAAAGTACTTCTATCATACCGAGTTAAAGAAACCATTTAATGGTAGCACCACTTACTCGGATTTTAGTTTTTGAATCTGCTTTTCCAAGAAGTCTTGTTGATCCTTCCAGCGTTTTTCACTGGAGTTGTAGCTTTCCGTTACTTTACGAAGTCGCTCAGATGTTTCCATAATACTTTTTTCCTTTTCCTCCAGTGTTCGTTTTAATTTTTCTACACCTGAGGTTGCTGTTTCAGTTTTTATACGCAATTCTTTCTGACAGTCTTCTAAATTGCCCTGTAATAAAAAGCGTCACGTATTGAATCTTGTTACTTTTATCAAAATCTATAGTTTTTTAACAATTGCATAGATTACAAAACATCTATTTACGAACTTCTAAATCTCTTTGTGCTTTCTCCAGGTTTGATATTCGTTTATCTTTTTCCAAAATTACGAGATCCTTTTCAATTAAATCGTGCGAATACTTCTCTGCCAATTCCTCAGCCTATGACGTTTCAAAATATAAATACAATTTACAGATCTATATATGTACTTTACTGCATAAACCAAATTTTTTTTCAAAAATAAAACGGGCATTTTTATTGCGCATTAAATCTGATCTTACCGATGGCATGTTAAAATCCAATGCAGGCATGGTGTCTTCCATATGTCCAGACCATTGACCAGTGTCTAGTGATTCGATGCCTATTGCTCCAAGTGACGGTGAAAGTGTTGGAAGAGCCTGTGATTCAGATGTCGCCCATGCCTTTGTACGACTGTGTCAAGTAAGAATACAAAGCAACGTTACATATTATTCATCATTATGTCATGAAAATTATGGAAAATTTAACCGGATAAAATAATTTCTTTAAACCTTTCGCTCTGCCGCTGGTCATCCAGGAGCATTTTCTTGACCTCGCCGATCCATTTTTGGCTGCTAGTAATACTACTGATATCACTCAAAGGGCTACCATATGGGGTGTTAAGGATACTATCTGTCTCATCGTACAATGCATCAGAGGAAGTTGGGTCATCAGCCTCTCTTCTCGTTCGACTGACAGTATCCTGAAACATTAATTGTAACACAATTACAAAGACAATTCAAAGTAGATCCCATAACTAATAAAAATTTAACGCTTGTTGCATATTACTATGTACCTCTATGTCATCGTCATCATCTAGCACCTGCTGTCCCTCATCAAAATCTTCAAACATTAATGAATCCGGATCTAGCAAGCTTTCATCGCGCTGTGCTGCTTCCAGTGCTGCCTGCTCCACAGAATCTGTTACAACAGGAACACACATAAACACGTATTATCTTTGCCTGTCAAACTTTACAGCGCTGTATTAAATATATTGTTACTGTGTTACTGGAAGTAAATGTATATTATTAGTGTAGTACTATTACCAGCGCTATTCTCCTCCTCATCTTCATTAAACATTGGCACAGTACCCGATGGACGGGCCCCTGCCATTTTTACGACTGATTTATCGGGAAGTGAAGTTAGTTGAATTCATCTATTAAGGAAAGTTCTGGTCAAAAAATCTATTTGCAAAAACAAAGCAGCATCAAATTAGTAGTTCATAGTTTTAACTATCTCTCAAATTACATACATTTTATACATATCGTACAACATGGGAATTAAATATATGAAACACAAAAGAGTTTGAAAATTAAAACAACCTAAAAATTGCTTATGTACGAAAGACTAAAAGTTTACGTGTTAAAATTTAAAAGAAAAAAAGCTGCTGATTCATTTAATTAATCAGTACAAACCAACTTTTTAAAACTGCAACAGATGATCACTACAGTTATAAAGAAGCCGACTATGATATATAAAGATCTATTTCATTTGCAAATTTACTAAACGCAGTACTAAATAACAAAAAGACGAATCCCAAACTTTAGACTATATTCGATTATATCTTTAAAGGTTATGTAGCATGATGCCTTTAAAAATAAATGCTATGTGAATGAATACTTCCAAAAACACTTGATCATATATATACTATTTCTATCTAAGTCATATTTCAGCTACAGAACTTCTATTCCTAACTAAGCGCAACCAAAGTCTACCTTTGCTAACAGAACAATAGAAACAACACACAATTCGTCTTTACCTTACAATTACCTGATTAATAATAATTACTAGTTTATTAGTAAACTACCGATAAAAACAACAGACAACAATTATCGTAAAACCAACATGCACACAATATGTAGTTAGTAAGTAAGTACGTTCAGTTAATATCCAACCAACCCTTACTAATACTGCATCATTTTACTCGCTTTAAAATATCAGCTGCTGGTGCTGCTGTCTACCAAATCGCAGAGAAAGAGAAAACCTTCATCCTGTCACTTTTATCAACTGTGTGCACACCTACTTTATCAATTACCACATGCCAGCCAACAAACTCAAAATCATTATTTTTTACCTTACAATCAGCAGATAACTGATGATAACAGTCTCAAAATTAATTTCCAAACTAAATTTTAACTATTAAAATATTTCGCCAAAAAAAATATGCTCAATACTCTACGAAAAAAAAGTACGTACGTTCGTCACAAAAGCAGCTGATGATGATGATGATGATATTCTTAAGTAATACCATATTATTATCCTAACCCTTTTTTCGTGTGCTAAACTAGTACACAGAGCGACAATCCATTCTCCTATTGCTAAACTACAGAAAAAAAGAGATGCTGCTGCTGCTTCACTCACTTAAATGAAGATTACGTGGTACTATAATATTCGCTATTATTATCCATCTCTACTACACTAGGTACTTGTGTTATTTTTTACTACACAAAAACAACCAACCAACTAGCAAACAACATTATCACTACCATTACGTACCTGACTTACTATTTTTTTGCTAAATAGTCCGTGTGTGCTGCTCTGCACAAAACGCAACAATCGCGCACCCCAACAACGCCAAGATAAGCGAAAAAGTAAAGAAGACAAAAGACGACGACGAGGACGATATGACGACGATAGGCAAATAAATACAAAGATATACTCCTAAATTTTCTTTATAACGCCACCAGGTAAAGGTTTTAGGTAACAACTACACAACAACACCAAGAAGACATCATCGATTTGGAAGATGGATCTTCTTCTTCTTCTTCACTTTTTACTTTTTACTTTTAATGTTATTAGTTCACCGCAGAAAACTACAATTTTCTGCTGTTTAGCTTTCTGCTCCACTGTCTGTCTGTCTCACATGGCCACGTTGGCTCTTTTTGCTGCTCGGTCTTCTGCTATTCTGCTACTATTTGCCTGACTGCTTGGCTGCCTGCCTACGACTTGCTGCTTCAAGAAGATGATGATGACGGTGACGGACGACGGTATATACAAATGAATGATAATAATATTAATATGTAAGTAGCAGTATAGCAGGTTAGTTGATGATGTTGATGATGATGATGATAGATATGACATCAATATTGATATAGGTGTTTGTTAGGTGTTAAGCGAATCTGTGCAGCAGGCAGGCAGAGGAGAGCATCATATAGCGTGGCCGAGAAGAAGATGAAGAAACATGCAAAATTGCTGCTGCTGCTATTTAACGTGAACTTTAGTAGAGTAAAAAGAGTTGCCATTACCAACATCATCATCATCCTCATTATTATTACAACGACAGCAAGTAAAGTGGAGTGTGCAGAGATGGTACTACTAACTAACTGGCCTGCTTGATGCTCCTTTTTTCGCTGCTGCTGCCTGCATTGCAAAAAAATGGAATGTGTTGCGTTGCGTTGTTGTTGTTGTTGTTGTTGTTGCGTTCTTCTCGCTTGTTCGTTTCGTTGGTCCGTCGTCGTCGTCGCGTTGTGAGAAGAGTCCGTTTTTTTCTTGCTTGCTTATTTTACTACTGCGCGTGGCGTAGTGCGCAAAGCGCTGCCATTTTTTTGTATTTTTTCTTTTGCTACCAAGAAGATGATCATGTTGATGTTCTATATGCATAATGGTTAAAAATATCATCATAATCATAAATAGGTGAATGGATAAAGTAATGAAGAAAGGCTTATATAATAATAATAATAATAATGTTAATATTGTGAAGAGAAGGCTTATCTTCAGTGTGGGGTGAAGAATAAAATGATACTTAAAAATAAAAGTAATAAAAATAAAAATATAATGAAATGGTTGTCTATATGTTTCGCTCTCCTTCTCTCTCACTCTCTCTCTCTTTCTGGTATGGTCGTGGTGGTGGTTTACTGCGTCTCAACGGATTTTTGTATTGTTCAGTCATTAAATTTTTGTTTATTTAATGGTAGTATGAGATTTTTTAGGATTTGTTAAGCGGTAGACTACAGCAGCAGCATTATCATCAAGGCTGGGATGTACTTGTGCAAAAGAATACAGAGGATGGAATTATGTATATTGTAATTTATAAATGCCCTTGCTTCCTTGCATTTCTTGCGCAGTTTGGATTGCCAATGATTTAGCTATGCCAGCCAGTCAGCCAGCATAGCAGTAGTAGTAGTAGTGCATTGCATTTTTGTAGAATATGCCATGGTAAAATGGTTGGAATTGGAAAAGACTGATTTTTTTTTCTTTTATACATGGCTAGCTTAAAAATGATCTAATAAAAAAATTGGAAATAATAAACCATATGTTTATGTACAAAATATTCTTGGAAAATAATTGGGTGTCTTTCGGGCAAGCGGCTAAACATGGTATGTTGTACCTTATTTTTCATGTGCAAAATGCCCACCTATATTTATGTTGGAAACTCTAAAAAAAATTGCTTTAATTCCTTTGTTCTATTCAATACAAAGCGAAAAGTGGGAAGTGTGTAATGCGTAATTAGAATGTGTATGTCATTGTCTTTTGTCTCTGGTGCGACACACGCTATTACCTTTGTAAAGTTTCTGTCTTCCGTGTTCAGATCGTTGTTAAAATAACTTCACCTACCAGCAGCGCAACGTTGCTGTGGAAAGCCTATTTTAGATAGATGTCGGGATACTCAAAAGTAAAAGATATTTTGGAAACGGTCCGTGCTAACTGCTGTATGAAATGAATACAGATCGAGGGAATAATCAACTATGGATGTCACGGTCAACTACGTTGTTTGTAGAAATTTGAACTATAAACACAGAGGAAAAATGTTTTTTTTTTTCAAAATTGCATAGGCGTTTGTGTACACATAAGTAGCTGCATGAAACCCATCAACCCAAAAAAAATCAAAGCTATCGGTTAATTTATTTAAAAAAAAGTCTAGTGTAGGGAGCTGCTGTAGTGTAATGTCACCGTTGAGTGAACGATGAAAACATTTTTTTCTCTGTATTATTTCCAATTACACTATTAGCCAACAACCCCAAAATTCTCTACAGCAAAAGCATAAGTTGACTCAACTAATCTAAAGAGCTTTGTCTTGATTTCGAAAAAGTTTACACTTCAAAAAAAACATATTTTTTATCCGGCTAAAAACTATATTTACCTATCTAAAACACTAGTATTTACCATTTTGCAGACTCCGTCTTATTGTTTTTTTAAAAAGATAAACGCTACCTTTGTTCAAGTGTTTACGTCTCTAAAACTTTTTAAGTTTTTAATGTTCCAATAAACACTATTTAATAGCTTTATGAATGGACATCAAATGAATAATTATTACCAATTATTGCGACCCCCGCACAAAAGTAAAATTCTAATTGCACTGCAATTTGCAATACAACATTATATATACACACACCATTACTACGTCAGTAGATGGGATTTTTATCATTCTCCTGATTGTGTATATTTTAACACATGTCAACAGTTCACAACTACTCCACCAGTTTAAGTATGTATTACTAGGAGTGGGGCTTTGCAATAGGGTTTTTTCATTCTAAGAAACAACGTATTCCCGTGTCCAAAGAATTTCCGAGAAGAACGATCACGTAGGCATGTTGATTCTTTTTTAAAAGAGAAGCTCCACTCACCACCACCACAGCACCACCACCACCAGATTTCTCGTCACAGCAGCAACAGCAGCAGAATAATATTTAGAATACTCATAAAACTGAAGAAAAAAATACCTTGTGGACTTACACTTTACTCTTTTATGTTAATGCAAGCAAATATATATTATGGATTTCCAAAGGAAAATGTCTAGACATTTCACATTTTCAAAAAATTAACTGGGATAAATCACAGGTTTTTGTTTAAAAAATAACAACATCATCCGCATCAACATACATATTAGCCAAATGATGAAAAAAATGCACAGCGTTATTTGTGCTCTAATTAATGTGAAAGTCAATACTACTGTTAACTTTTCCAACACAGCGTAGATATTGTCGAATATTTCAGGGTATACTGCACTCTGAGTAATTTTCCGAGGCTGGCCAATTTTTCGTCTTTCAGTGTGCGCCCACCATTATCTTAAACTTTTCTAGACGACAAGACAAGGATGCATTACATGCCCTGTTTGTGTGCATCATACTCATTTCATGAATGTGAAAGAGAGAGAGAGAGAAAAAAAATCAGAGATAAAAGAGGCAACCAAAAAAGAGATGCGATTCCGAAACTGTTGGAGGAATATTGTCGTATTATCTCTCTGCAAAGACTAGAATAGAAAGTATTAATAGAACTAGACTTGATCCTTCTCTTTCTCTCTCTCTCATTTCGCTATCCTTTCGGCCACACGAAAACATTCATTAAATAAGTCTGTAATGGTAGCAGTATCAACTAAAGTTCCATTCATTCAGTGATGATAATGATTATGTTGTTACTACTGCATTTTACTTAATCGGTGAATATGTACGTGTGTAAGTAAGTACAAGCTTGTAATTTCTCTGCTTGTATGAGTGTGCATTTGGAACGTGTTTTTATAAGGCTTACTACCTCAGGTTCCTCTGTTTCTCTTTATACATCCATCCATCCATCCACCTCTTCCTCTGCTCGGTCGTCGAGTCGGGGCTTATTTTACATTAATAGAAAACACCAAAGTTTTTCACACTCTCCTTCCTTTTGTTTCCTTTTACTGTTGTTTGGTAGGAGGAGAAGAACAAGAAGACGAAGAAGAGGAAAAAACATTGACAAAATGTGTTTTTCCGTAGAGACAATAATTCGATTAATTTAGCTACCAACCAGACGATATTTCCAAATTTCCGACTGTTTCCCTTTCCCGTCGCATTTTTTCCCGTTTCTAAATAGAAACCGCAGAGAGCTATGTACCATCATTGGATGATGCAGGTTTTCTCATGCATCACGGATGACGATTTTTTCTGCTTTCAAAAAGCCATTGGCATCGAGTGGAGAGAGAGTCAAATTATCTGGAGGGCGTCAACGGTGACTTTAATTGGGAATATTTAGTTTGTTAAATTTTAATGCGCAAAATGATGAGATGTTGATAAGAGTGCGGAACGTGTACCCATGTCCGCTCTCTACCACCACTCGTCTCTCCATTTTTGTTCTCGCATATGCGAGTTATTTGTACAGCAGGAGATTCTCTCCTCTGCGTAGTTATCACACGATCACACCTTCTTAAAGCATGACGGTGCCCATTTTAAAATACTGCATGAAACATTTAAGCATGTACACAAAACAATATCCATGTGTGTACTATAGCATAAGTTTGTCGAATGTACAGAAAACTTCAAGGTTTAACTCAAACAAGTTAATATGTTATAAGTAGGTTGATTGGCAAATGAGGTAGACCGTCCCGGCATTTGACTAAATATTTCTTATATATTAGCAGCTTTAATTTTTGATTATCTAGAAATACGGTGTTAATCGTCGAAACGGCATGGTTTGGAACTTCAGGCAGGAGAGAATTCATCATCCATACAACATTTAAGAACAACGTAATATGTACATAAGATGTATTTGTAAAGATTTGCTTATAGCAAATCTTGACACATGTAATATTGTGTCAAGTTCGGAAAAACGGTGAAAAGATTTTCCGTGGCAATGTTCATGTGCTAAACCGTTTTGCTGCTACTACTACTGCTGCTGGTGGTCTCGCCCTCTTCTCTCCTCTCTTTCGCTGGTGTTGGTGGTGTTGCGTCGATTTTTTCAGTTTCTGCTTCTGAATGACTACACATTTGAAATTGCTCTCTGTCTCTCTCTCTCTATTTTACACCGTCACCGTTTGTCGGGCTGTTGCACCGCGTGTACATGATGCGACTACCGAACTATGTTGTGGAAACGAAACTACGTTTCAGCATCCATCGCGTTTCCTGTTTCAGCTAAAATATACTTTTTATAGCCCGTTCGATGTGTATTGCAAGTTAAGGAATGTATTTCATTTTCTTTCGATGATTATGGTAATACTGCTACTGGCTTACATAATATATAGGAATATCGTCGGTGCTCTAGTCGTCTTTACTTATCATCATGCATTTTGCTGTTGAGCTGTAGTTCATAGTTAGGGCCTAGCTGCTTTAGCTATTTTAAAAAAGAGAAGGACAACTGCTTTATTATTTGCTTGGTGAAACTTTTGACGAATCAACCTGTGCAGATAGACAGGTCAAACACACCATGAGCGAAATTAAACGAGACCATGTCACAAATGGAATTTTTAGTGAAAAGGAGAACACATTGTTCATGTGTTCCACCTGGAATGCTGTGCAGCAGTCTTGAAGTTATTGGAGTGAGGACATGTTTGGGAAGAGGATTTTTTTGTTCTCGGTGCCCCCTTTACTTGCTCGTTTTCAATGCATCCTTCCTCGTTCCTCACATTCACTTCAACATTATGCGGTAAACTAAAGACTGCTATGTACTTTTTACGAAAATTATGCTCATATTATATTGGTAAAAAAGGTGTAAAGTTGATGTACGTTTTTTTATTTATGTTGCTTTTTATTTATATTCGGGTAACGTAGTAACAGCGTATAACAATTTTTTGTACATCGACATTACCTCCATATTATTGATTTGTAGTCAAGTACATCAATATACACTTTTCTTCATAGTACAAATAAACAATACAATATTATTTATTTTCTCTTTTAAACTCATGTCAGTTTGCAGGGGAAAATCCACCTGATTAAATATAGTAAAGATATTCTTTAGTTTTTCTTTTTAATGAACATTTTCAATACAAAAAGCAAACCAGTTTATCATTCTCGCTAAAAATGTTACAATTACAAGTTCTTTAGTTGGTACAGGGTGCTCTACGTATGTATTGTGTGGGCGGAATTACTTGTTATCATGGTCAAAATTATTATTTTTTTACCACGGTTAATACCTAATCATATTTCACAATATGCCTTTCCAGATAAGATGTGTGTACTACTGAGAAATATCAATGCAAATTCCTTGGCGGAGTCCAAAATATATATACATACCTACATATATATACATACATATGGTATGCATATGCATGTATTTTTCGTTGACATGGCTTGTTTATATAAATATTTTCCTATCCTAACAAACTTTAGACATAGCAAACTGTTGGCTACATTTTTCATGTTGTGGCCTTTTCCCA